>CAVMGG010000893.1:0-92790 GCA_963680895.1 Fragum sueziense | reverse complement strand
CTCAGGTCACGGTTAAAAATTTGGAACTGTGTTTGGGTGTATAACGCCGAAACGACTATTATAGCTTCACCAATCAGGGGCAATAAGTCTAAATCTGATAGTCGAACCGGGTAACCCCGACGATATCCGCATCTCCTCTTTGTAGTGAAGCTTTACACAAAGTTTGATTGGAATCCATATACATGTACTGGTTTCCAAGAAATAGCGCTTAAACGAATATTACTCTGTAGGCTATGTATATAGCTTCAACAGTCAGGGGCAGTAAACCTAAATTTAATTATCAAACCAGGTAACCCCGACAATATGCACATCTCTTTGTAGTGAAGCTTTCCAAAAAGTTTCATTGATATCGAGCCAATGGTTTCCAAGAAATAGTACAGAAAAGAATATTACTCTGTGTATGTATATGGATTCACTAATCAGAGGCAGTAACCCTAAATTTAATTGTCGAAACGGGCAATTCCGACAAAATATGCATCTCCTCTTTGTAGTGAAGCTTTCCACAAAGTTTCATTGAATTCTAGTCGATGGTTTTCAAGAAATGGCGCGGAAAGGAATATTACTCTGTATGCATATAGCTTCACCAATCAGGGGCAGTAACTCTAAATTTAATGGTCGAACCGGATAACCCCGACGATATGCGTATATCCTATTTGTAGTAAAGCTTTCCACAAAGTTTCATTGGAATCCATCCACTGGTTTCCAAGAAATAGTGCGGAAACAAAACTTGGACGGAAGGACGGTCCGAGGTACGGAAGGACGGACGAACGAGTGAAAAACAATATCCCCCGATGATTTCATCGGCGGGGGATAAAAATAGAAAAAAATGATTTTTTCAAAACATTGAAAATGCCACTTAGCACCTTCTTTTATTCAGGGGACCTTTTGATAAGAAACCTAACACCAGACCTACAAATCAGAGCATGTAATGTTTTTTTTTCAAAAGCAATAATTCATTTATTGTCTTAAACCCTACATTCGGGGTACTCATTGGAATCATCTTATCGTGACGATTTCAATGAGTATCAACAACATAGGGGTTATAATTAAAATAAAAGAAATGCCTTCAACACATATTAGAGAGGTTTCGATTTCAAACTTGTACGTGTACGTGTACGTGTACTTGTAACTTCACGTACACGTACACGTTTCTATCTAGGGAAGGTTTCGATTTCCAACTTGTACGCGTACGTGTACTTGTAGCTACAGGTGATTTGGGAAAGAGTTAAAAAACTGTACCCGTTTTAAAACTAGAAGTGTTTTTGGAAAGCACCAGCGGAAAAGAAGAAAATTCCAGCATTTTTCCCCCAATTCCAGATCTACCCTTATTGAAAAATATTAAAAATGGTCAGAATTTCCTTCGGAAACTTATCTGAAAATGACAGTAGATCTATAAATTTCAGTTTAATAAACTTGATCTAGATCTACTAAGTTTGAAAAGGCGTCAACTGCATAAATCCTATGCAGGGTTAGTGGGTAAATACTTGCGGTACTGACTCTATGTACTGGCATAAATTGGGTTAGGAAAGGTCGTTGATACGACCTGTATTAAACACGCTGTAACTTTCAAACTATTCTTGTTAGGATACCACTCACAAGTATATTCTCATTAAAAAATGCATGAATTACCTCATGCATTCATTTAAACACCTAGAAACTGTACCAATTAAGAATAAAAAGCTACAAGTTTTTACTTACGTGTAAACCGGCCTCTACAGGTTTTCGACGTGTAGCGAGAGTGATAAATAATCACAAAGTGATGACGTCATAGTGACGTTTCGCACAAAAATTACTCGTACACGTAGAAGTAGGCGTACAAGTTCGGAATCGAAACCTCTCTAATATCCGTTGCTCTGTAAAATAGTTTTCAAGCAAATCAAGCCCCGAAAATAAAGTCAGGTCGAAGTTAATGGTAGACCTATAACATTGAATTTTGTGCTACAAGTAGACTGAGTTTATCGTTATGTAAACTGACGTCCAAAAGAAACGCTCCATTGAAATTTGTCGTTATTTTCCTTATGCCCACTACAATGTTAGTGAAATATATACTGTATATTATCATTTTGACCGACAATTATGGCAAATGAAAAAAGTATGCGTTTCTATTCACCATAATTCCATTTCCGGTGACTGGTCACGTTTTCTACGTGCGCTTCGTGTATGTTTATCACGTGATGAAATTGGTCATTTTTTACACAGTAGCATGTGTTAGTTGATAGGCAACCACGAATTTAATGATTTTCTTATGAAACATCCAAATTGAAGGACAACAAGACTAAATTCTGAAAAGGGAGCGCGTAATATGGCCATTTTTGAATGCGACGAATGCACAAACAAGTTGCAAGATGGTTTAACTTATTGTGTTTCTCGATTTGGTGTCTTGATCGACGCATTAGAATTCCGCGAACCTCTACCGATCATCCACGCTCAACTAGACCTCATGTAACGCCTGTAAAGCAAGATAATTACCCACGTTAACGTCATGTGCGTTTCAGGTTTGTGACGTTGAGATCGACGTTTTATAGAGTAGTCGGTTACTGTGGTGGCCAAATAAGTGTTTTTCTGGTAACTGTTGTCTTTGCAATTAACGTTTGAAATAGACACACTGCTCGGAAAATAGAGTTATAAATAAGCCATTTTCGAATACGGGAAAGTGAAAAACAAGCCGCCTGACGTTTTGAAGTCTTGCATTGCACGATTAGGCATCTTGGTCGACACGTTAGAGTTACAGAAATTTAACATTTGCCAATCGACCAAAGTCAGATAGACATCGCGTAACGCCTGTTATACAAGAAGCTGTCTTACGTTAACGTCATTTGAGTTTCAGGTTTGAGACGTTGAAATCAGCGTCGCGTTTAGTATTCACTAATTGTGGTAACCAAATAAGCCGTTTTACCGTATCTTTTGTCGTCGCAAGTAAAGTTTGAACCTTGCGCTACTGATTTTCAAATGGAAGTCCTGATACCACTCTGTTTCAATGTGCCGTATTTCTAAACTGTAACATTCTTTATCATCATTTTTCAACAACAGATAATCAAATTTACAGATGGAAATAAGTTTTTGTAATTTCAAATCAGATTTACTGAAAAATCGGACATTTATTAGGACTGAGGCGTTTCTTTTGGACGTCAGTATATTTATAAACCGTGAGTTATGTCATTAAATGCTTGAAGTAAGTCTTAGTATCGAGATTTTATAATAACATCTACAAAATGCTTTTGTTTGTACGAAATTATGTCATGGTTAACTTCATATAATTGCTCAATATTCGACAAGGGCTACAATAATCCGAGTTTTCTCTGATGAAATTCGCTCTTTGATATGTTGATATCGCTCATTTACAAATGAGCGACATCAACATATCAAAGAGCGAAGTTCGTCAGAGAAAACTAGGATTAGGGCTACAAGAACAGCACTCGCTACAAGGTATCCTTTATTTACATCCTGGTACATGGTATTTATAATCACAAACGCCATACTTCTCGTTGAAGACAGTTGTCGGGCCACAATGTAACAATAAGGGTCCATCAGACAAACATTCGTAGTACGAGTTACAGTCGTCCGGATTTCGTACTAGTTTGCCGATCTGTTGGTTACTACAGACATCTGCAACAAATATCCTTCAAAAACATCTTGTTTAAGGTAGTCTACCACTTATGAGATTCGCGCGACGTCGGAATTATTCGTGCGACGTTGTTTAATTTACATTCGTTACGTATCCTAACCTATTCGGGCGACATCGTATACATTGGGCGGTGGAACGTTCCACTGCCGAATGTTTACGACGTCACCCGAATAATTCCGACGTCGCGCGAATCTCATTAGGGGTGTACTACCTTAAAGCTGTAGTTAAGATGTTTTGGTAGAAAAGCAGCACAGCAGAGTATGTAAAGAAAACATGCATGTACTCTGTTCCTAGTTTACATTATTTGCATGAATATATGCCTACAGTACATGAAAACAATAGAAGCAAGTATCATAAACACCATTTCATGTTTTCTTTTAACGATGCCCTTTGACGTCCGTAGATAATTAAGCGGGTAGAATGTGCCCATTTGGCAATACTCATACGAGTATATTAACATAAAGAAAAGAAATACATGTAAAATCTCGAAAATAAAACAGAAAGACAGGAGCATTTTTTATGTTCTCCTGCTATTCAACAATTGCATTTACGAGGGATATCAAAAAGTTTTGAGCCTTGCATTGAAAGAGAAAGATATTTAAATTTGAACTGCTTCCAACTCCACACTGCTGTTCCATTTAGTATTCCAGTCATTGATACCGATATATGAGTCAACGTCTTGAAACTCTAACCAGTCCTCCTCAGTAGCAGTCATTTCATTATTTCTACCGTCTTAACTCCCTCTGCATTTCAGAATTCCTTCAATCAAATTTTGACATTCTCAAAAGAAAGAGGGGAGTCTCATGTCAATAAAGCGCAAGCAATTGCTCTTGAACATATTTTCAGATTTAGCCTCCAGAACTAGAAACCTTATCACAACCATGTTTTTGGGAAGCAAATTATGCAAAATTTGCTTCTCTATGCAGCCACCTTTCCCCGCACTTTACCATTCTCTGCATAGCACACAACATCTTCCGACCCTCCTCACTATAAATAGTTCTATAAAAAGCAAACATTAATGAGGTAACAGTCATTCGAATATTCAATATGTAAGTCTGAAGTTTTACTTGTAAGTAGATATTGATTGAATTGTGTGAAAGAAAATGAAACATTCAATTAATCATGAGAAGAAAAGACCGACCCAGTAATTTGCCTTTTTATGGTTCAAGGGCGGATCCAGGATTTTTTTTTTACAGAAGGGGGGGGGGGGGGGGGGTCCAAGCCCAAGATTTTTTCCAGGGGGGGTCCGAAGTCAAATTATGGCTTAAAATGTAATAAATATGTAACGTAACACTAAATTGATATACATATAGTCAAAATTTAATTTTCGGCCAATGCCAGGCGAGGTCCTAACCCCGACCCCCTCTAGATCCGCCCATGTGGTTCAAAGATCAGTCCAATGGCCTTCCTTATAAATGGGTCAGTCAAGTTTACAGAACTATGAAATATATTCAAAGCTATAAATAGTTAATTTACACAAACGATAAATATGCATGAATGTTGTGCTAAAAATAGATACAACAACTCCAGCATGGAATCAAAGTATTCAAGGTATTCAAATGGATAATCAAAGTACCTAATCAGTAATCAAACTACCCTACTTCTGGACAGGTTACATTATTTTAACAAATCCGCTTCCCAGCAATACTTTCAGTACTTTGATTAGTTTTGTCTACTGTGCCGATATCTTGGGGTATATCCTATCACAAATTATATTCCCTCGTAATTAGTCTGCGAACTAACCTTTCGAACTTTGTGTCGTGGCTGCTGGCGCCCGAGTTGTTGTTGTCTTCATGGTCGTCGTGGGCGTGGTCGTTGTCATGACAGTCGTCGTGGGCGTGGTCGTTGTCATAACAGTCGTCGTGGGCGGGGCTGGGGTTGTTGTCATGGTACTCATCATTGTTGACATGGTGGATGTCGTCATCATTTGTGTTGTTGACATCATCATTGTTGTGGGTTTAGTTGTTGTGGCATCTGTAGTTGTCATGGGAACCGATTGTGTCGTTGGAATCATTGTTGTAGAGTGTTGTGTTGTCGGCGGCATTGATGTCATGGTGGATTGCATCATCGTTGACTGAAGCCACAACATTTATTTATGTTTATCATCTATTTAGGCCTATTACATAAGTAATGTATTATCGTGAATTCGAAAAAAGTTTAAAAATGCATGTAGATCTAGTAGCTTAAACAGATTTTTAGATTAAATATTATTGAAACTTGAAATGATCTAGCTATGAAGCTTGACCATTCCGTACGATATTTTTTGAATATATTTTCACATATCTTTTATGTCCGACAACTTAGCATGGGTCCATTTAATACCCGTTGAAGTTACAACAGAAGTTGCGACAGCTTTAACAAGCTGTGGGCTGAGATATAGATCTTTCAGTTCAAGTTCAAAAGTTACACTAACCGTGGTCTGTCCACTTGTTGACATGTCTGTCGTTTGTGCCATTGTACCTGTAGCCATTGTTGACCTTGAACAATCTACAAGCTCAGCTTTCTCACAAAACGTCGTGGTTTGATGGTACAGCAGTCCAGGGAGACATTCAGACTTGAAGGCCTTTCCGTTCACGCATGCGTAGTATGCAGAACAGGAAGTTGGATGGACAAAGTATCCACTTCCTTTTCCGGTACAATCAAATTCAGCCTTGTCTACCTCAACATATCTGGCCCGGCGATTTAGTCCTGCTGGTGTGCCTTAAATATAAATTTATATATATTGTTGTATGTAATGAAGCACAAGAAAGGATTTTTGTAATTACTCTGATCATCTAAATCACCACAATTTCTTTAAGTTTACACACACATTATAGACAAAGTATAATTATGAAGAAATAAGATGTGAAACACAAGCAACAATGAATATAAAAGTCCATCCTCTATTTCTGAAATGTTACTTTAAAAATTTATGTAAGATTATTTCGACACCCATCGAAAAATATTCATGTAGGTATATAAACTCTTCTAAAAATGTTCTTTTTCAACGCTTGAGAACGGGAATATATACATGTATAAGGGCCGTCCTATTTGAATATGACTGCTGTCGACGGAATAGGTAGTAATCGATATAAAAAATTTTGCACATTAGAGCTCAGAAGATATTGAGGCAAAATGAAAAATGCTGATAGTCAGAATTTGCTTCTCTTGCCTCAATGATTTTTCAACAAAAGTTCTCTTATGGACACAAAACCAGGCCTTGTTTGGGAAATGGTAAACAGAACCACACAGTGTTTTGCCCTTTTCATACATGTATCGTTCATGTCAATTTACTTTCGTGAATAAATTTTTGGCAGGCAGTTTAGACTAAGATCAGCCTGCACAGACGTGCAGTCTGATCTTAGCCAACGCTGTCTGCTTTCTACTCCATCATTGAGAAAAAACCTGAGCTTATTTTATTGAAAGGTCTCAAAAATTGGCAGTTTGTTCGACAAAAATACAATTCAGCAGGACAAGTATTAATACAGAACAGTTACCTGTAACTTGTTGCGAATATAAAACAATTCCGCAAGTAGCAAGACAGACTAGCCAGTTGACAGACATGTTTCTGATAGCGTTTTAGTCTGTAAGGTTCAACAGAAGTCAAACTGGGTTATCTGGTTATTATATGAACTTTCATCTGTAACACTCTGCATATCGTCGCTTTTCAATAAAAATCTCGTAACTGCAGCTTGTTTCAAGCTGCAGATACGAGGGTTTTGTTGAAAAGCAGCGATATGGAATGATTAGTGCTTTATTGTCACAAGTATATAGGATTTTCACGAAAACTTACATCAGTCTTGCAGTTACACTCCATTTGTGCCCTTGTTCCATTTTGGTGCCAATCATTTTTAATGTTTTTCGGCGACTCCTGATACCGTCGTGTTAGTGCAAAACTATAGAGATTACATATGATATCCATGTACATTTGTAAACACCAGTTTTGTACTTACCTCCCGATATATGCGTCAAACTGAGGTTGTCCGGGTTGAAATTCAGACGCTAAAATCAAAATCGGTTCCAAAAAAAGGGTTTTTGTTCTCTTCGGCGGTTTCCTTTGCATTGTGTTAGATTTTTGTATTCATCTATTTATGTCGCATGAAATGTTCAGCCTTTAGCGATGTACGCGAGACACGAGTACCTCATGCATTACCTTACATGCGCGTTAGAAAACATTTTGGCATCAGCAGAGTAACTCTACGTATAGAGCAGCTAAAAGATATGTAGGCCTGCATGGGTCATTTTAGCATCGTACGTCTTTTTTTCTCCTTGGAACTTGGAAACAGTAGAACTTTGTTTCAAGTTTTTTTGGGGAAATTAAGGTTGGCATTTTAATTGAAAGTAATAACATGTAAATGCACACTTGTGTGAGGTGTTTCGTAATAGGCCTAATCATTATAATTATAAGGGATAAATCAAAGTGGTTCAGTGGATAGAAGTCTATGTATTTAAGTTGCTCGAAGGATACAGCGTATGAAACATCTATCAAAACAGGCACTTTTGACATTTTTGTCCGTTCTTAATGCATTAAAGCAGTTGTGATGGGTGTCTGTATATTGCATTCATACACAAAATAGAGGAACAATTTTTGAACAGTGGCAAAAGAATACTCCAAATAAGGCATATTCCATTTACGGGTTCGATTTTCGTCAATAGGTATAATGTCCAGACATCAACAAAAATACAAACAACGAATGAACACAGCCCAGAAACATATTGTCTTTTTACCATCAAACAACCTGTTGGTATAATTAAGAATTGACATTATAAGGGTTCAATGATTTAGTGTCACTAAGCATGTAATAACATTCTCTTTTTTTCCCCACATTACCTCATACTAGCAATTTTACCCGTCTCGAAATTTGACCTTTGACCTCGATGACCTTGACCTATCCGGGGCTGCCCTCCACCTAATCCTGTCCCGTAACCCGTAAGCAATCCCGTCCCGTAACCCGTAAAAACGATACCCGTAACCCGTAAAAACATAAATTTGACCTTTGACCTCGATGACCTTGACCTTTCAAAAAATGAACCCCTCAAGCTAATATCCGGGGCCGCCCTCCACCTTCCCTCCAAGTTTGGTGAAGATCGGCCCAAGGACCTGGGAGGAGTAGGGGAACAGACAAACGGACAAACGTTGCTCAAATTATAGTATGATGTATGAATCCAGGTTTGTTCAGCGTTGTCATGCAGGTCTCGAATAATAGAATGCTTTATGAGGACATGTATATGTTGTGCCGATTTTAAGATTCTTGCCTAAATTCGAAATTGGGCATGCCCAATTTCGAAATTGGGCACGGAACTTTGCCCAATTTCGAAATTGGCCATCCATTTTCGAAATTATGATTCAGTAAGTTCCGTGTGTCATGCAGAACTATTTCTGTCGATCTTTTTCGACGATTTATTGATAATTGAATCATACAACGCCCGAAATGTTAATATTATTTACGGTTTACTGCGAAACTGTCATGCAGAAATATTTCTGTCGATTTATTCTCGTTTTTTTCCTCACCGATTTATTAGTAATGAATCGAACAACGACATAATGATTATTTTACGGTTAACTTTGATTTTTGATACTTCCTACGTACTCGTTGCTGCCGCGGATCCAGGATGTCTGTGATGGGGTTAGAATTTACAAATAGAGAGGTTCGTTTTCCCAAGTATTACACAATTTTGACCGAATTTCTGCATTGAAATGAAATAATCAGGCTGCGGAGACAGTGGCAGATCCAGAGGGGGTGCGGGAGTCAAACGAACCTCCTCTGAATCCTAATTATTTCAATTTCATGTAAAAATCCAGCCAGAATTTTGTAATAATAAGAGAACGAACCACCTATTTGTAATTTCGAACCCCCTTACAAAGTCTGGATTCGCCGCTGAGAGGGGTTTCCTTTGAACTTCAACCTCGAAAACTCCCCTACCCATTGGATACGCCGCTGCATTGTAAACGTGTACACCAGAATGTAAAAACTTCATCTGCGGGTCCCAGTCGATATCAAAATCCAGTCTATTTTAAAACGAAAGTACAGTGCCATTCAAGGATAAACGAAACCTGTCACATGGTGTATAGATATTTATCCACATGCGAGAAAGAAATACGGCAACATTTTATCTGAATTTTCCGATAGAATTAGGTCACAGAATAAAATTAATGATGTCATTATGACGTTGCGAGGTCGTACTGTAAGCGGAATCATGCATACTTATTAAAATGATTATAATAGTATTTATAAGATCCGTTTCTCGCTCTGATTTTATTATCATTATTGTTCCAATGCATTTAAGCCGGGCATTAAATCAACAATTTACCAATCATTTATCTCTCATAAATCATATTTAATTTCAAATATGATATACACTTTTGGGGTATTTTTTATCAATTTAAAAAGTGGGCCTTTTTTGAACTGGGCCTATTTGGTCATTTACACTAGAACTAGGCATTTCTGGTTTCAGGGGATCAATTAGTTTGTCTAGGTTGGTCACTTGTTCTGGCCGGCATGGTGGGAAGAATTGGCTTGTTCAGCTGGGTCGGTCGCTAGTTCAGGCCAGCACGGTGGGAAGGATCGGCTTGTTCGACTGGGTCGATTGCTAGTTCTGGCCAGCACGGTGGGAAGGATCGGCTTGTTCGACTGGGTCGATTGCTAGTTCTGGCCAGCATGGTGGGAAGAATCGGCTTGTTCACCTGGGTCGGTTGCTAGTTCTGGCCAGCATGGTGGGAAGTATTGGCTTGTTCGGCTAGGTCAGTCGCTAGTTCTGGCCAGCACGGTGGGAAGGATCTGCTTGTTCGGATGGGTCGGTCGCTTGTTCTGGCCAGCACGGTGTGAAGGATCTGCTTGTTCAGATGGGTCAGTCGATAGTTCTGGCGAGCACGGTGGGAAGTATCGGCTTGTTCGGCAAGGTCAGTCGCTAGTTCTGGCCAGCATGGTGGGAAGTATCGGTTGTTCGCATGGGTCGGTCGCTTGTTCTGGCCAGCACGTTGGGAAGTATCGGCTTATTCGGCTAGGTCAGTCGCTAGTTCTGGCCAGCACGGTGGGAAGGATCTGCTTGTTTGGATGGGTCACTCGATAGTTCTGGCCAGCACGGTGGGAAGTATCGGCTTGTTTGGATGGGTCGGTTGCTAGTTCTGGCCAGCACGGTGGGAAGTATCAGCTTGTTTGGCTGGGTCGGTCCCTTGTTCTGGCCAGCACGGAGGGAAGTATCGGCTTGTTTGGCTGGGTCGGTCACTTGTTCTGGCCAGCACGGTGGGAATGATCAGCTTGTTTGACTGGGTCAGTCGCTAGTTCCGGCCAGCACGGTGGGAAGGATCGGCTTGTTCGACTGGGTCAATTGCTAGTTCTGGCCAGCATGGTGGGAAGAATCGGCTTGTTCACCTGGGTCGGTTGCTAGTTCTGGCCAGCACGGTGGGAAGTATCGGCTTGTTCGGCTAGGTCAGTCACTAGTTCTGGCCAGCACGGTGGGAAGGATCTGCTTGTTCGGATGGATCAGTCGATAGTTCTGGCCAGCACCGTGGGAAGTATCGGCTTGTTCGGCTAGGTCAGTCGCTAGTTCTGGCCAGCATGGTGGGAAGTATCGGCTTGTTCGGATGGGTCAGTTGCTTGTTCTGGCCAGCATGGTGGGAAGTATCGGCTTGTTCGGCTAGGTCAGTCACTAGTTCTTGCCAGCACGGTGGGAAGTATCGGCTTGTTTGGATGGGTCGGTCGCTTGTATTGGCCAGCATGGTGGGAAGTATCGGCTTGTTCAGCTAGGTCAGTCGCTAGTTCTGGCCAGCACGGTGGGAAGGATCTGCTTGTTCGGATGGGTCGGTGGCTAGTTCTGGCCAGCACGATGGGAAGTATCGGCTTGTTCGGCTAGGTCAGTTGCTAGTTCTGGCCAGCACGGTGGGAAGGATCTGCTTGTTCGGATGTGTTGGTTGCTTGTTCTGGCCAGCACGGTGGGAAGTATTGGCTTGTTCGGCTAGGTCAGTCGCTAGTTCTGGCCAGCACGGTGGGAAGGATCTGCTTGTTCGGATGGGTCGGTCGCTTGTTCTGGCCAGCACGGTGGGAAGTATCGGCTTGTTCGGCTAGGTCAATTGCTAGTTCTGGCCAGCACGGTGGGAAGGATCTGCTTGTTTGGATGGGTCGGTTGCTTGTTCTGGCCAGCACGGTGGGAAGTATCGGCTTGTTCGGCTAAGTCAGTCGCTAGTTCTGGCCAGCACGGTGGGAAGGATCTGCTTGTTCGGATGGGTCGGTCGCTTGTTCTGGCCAGCATGGTGGGAAGTGTGGGCTTGTTTGGCTAGGTCAGTCGATAGTTCTGGCCAGCACGGTGGGAAGGATCAGCTTGTTTGGATGGGTTGGTCGCTTGTTCTGGCCAGCACAGTGGGAAGTATCGGCTTGTTCGGCTGAGTTGGTCACTAGTTCTGGCCAGCAGGGTCGGAAGGATAGGTTTGCTCGGCTGGTTTGGTCGCTTGTTCTGGCCAGCATGGTGGGAAGGATCGGCTTGTTCGGCTGGGTCAGTCACTAGTTCTGGCTAGCATAGTAGGGAGGATCGGCTTGTTCGGCTGTTTTGACAGTTTGGCCTCTACAGCTTATGCAGGGAAAAATGCAGGGAAAAATGCTGAATATGGTATTTTTCACAGAAAGGGATTCTCCTGTTTAAATGGTTTTACAATCAGCTCACTATTTTGAGTTAGTTATCTTCAAGTCTAAACGAAATTAGAACATATCAAATTAATTAACATAAGTATGCAGATCTATGGTAGATCACATATATTTAGCAGATGAAAAGCTTCATAATAAATCTTGTTTGCTTTAAAAGAACCATTTCTAAAATGTCGATATTTAACTTTAAGTAAGTGAAACCATTTTAATTTCGGTGGTTAGAAAGCCCAAAGCAATGGATCTAATTCAGGCTCCGAAAAAATATGGAACTGCAACTTTTTGAATAAATAAATGAAATCGAGTGTAGATATGATTTTTATGGCAATATTATCTATAAATTTGATGTCCTGCTGAACGTGTAAACGAATTGATAAAAACAGAGACATATAATATAATGTTTATCTATGTCTCTGATAAAAGATAAGGTGCGAATTGCTTAGGGTACGAATCAACTTCCGCGCAAACGGAAGAAGAATGTTCCGTATGTTCTGTTCGGTACGTAACTTTAGCTGTTCCGTACCGAACTTTTATTGGACTAAAAACGGCTTAAAATGATTTTGTAAGTGCTAACTGTGATACCTCCCTAAAAACGGCTATTTTGAAGATGAGTTCTGCACAGAAAATGGCCCGATATACCATAAACTAATTATAAATAAGCTATTTCGCCGAGTTTCGAAATTAGGCAAATGAGTTCTGCAGGGATTTGCCGAATTTCGAAAATAGGCAAAAACGAAAATCGGCACAATATATACACTCACGAGTACGCATACGTACAATGTAATTTTCTTCTACTCCGTGTGCTTGATTAAATTCAGCAAACTTAAACCTTTTCCAACGATCTTTTCGACGACTGTAATTAAGAAAACATGTGAAAACATTGAAGCAAAATCAGTATTTACTTATTTTGTCTCAAAATTTCAATTCGAATGGTTTAAATCCATGAAATCCATAGGTTGGGAAGGGACCATGACTGTCTAATTCTAGTTTCTACACTCTGGACCTATTGTACCAACGTCACATCTTCTCTTCTCCTCAATAAATATGGTTCCTGTGAAACACTGGATGAGCACAGGGCCTTGTGCTGCGCATGCGTAGAACGAAAAACAGTCGTCTGGGTTTCGTAAAAGTGCTCCTTCTTTTTGATTCGTACAATCAACTGAAAATATATCAACCAATCATTATACTTCATTCGTCCCTTTTCTTCAAAAACCTCGTAACTGCTGCTTTTATGTTGCTGTTGGGTTTTCGTAAGTTTACGTTTCGATGAATTCTGCTGTAATGATTTTCATGTGCCCGTATGAAAAGCGTTTGTATTTATCGTTTTCTTAACTATCGTACAAACGCAGCTTCGTAAAGTAAGACAGTGCATTGGCGTAGGAAGGTTTATAATATTGGGGGCCAAATGTTAAAGTACATGGAAACATGGGTGAATTATGGGGGGGGGCATAGGGGGACCAGGCCCCTTTTCTAAATTATTGGGAGCAGCTCCCCCCGGCCCCTCTTCCTACGCCTATGCAGTGGATAATTATGTCTTGGAAAGAGACATACCTCGAATCGGTAGTTAGGAGTAATCACCGGTACGCAATTCAATATAGTTTGCTAAAGGCTTTCAAAACTCGCAATAGGAGAATGGCGATTGTTGCACTCTTTTTAAAAGTAAAATATTTAAATTCATTTTTCGTAAAAATAAATTTCCATATGAACTAAGTGTTGAACACATCCTACTTACATAGTTGATGATAGTTCTCTATATCGAAAAAGAAAAAAAAACCAAACAAACAAATAGTATACAGTCATTACCTTTAGATGTGTTAGTCGTTACAGTAGTTGTGGTTCTCTGTGATGTTAATGTTGTGGTTGTATCAGTTTTTGTTGTCGCACAATTGACCAAATTTTCCTTCTCACAAATTCCTGAACTCGGATCAAACAAATATCCCGGAAGGCATTCAGATTTGTAGGTCTTTTGGTTTGCGCATGCGTAGAACTTGGTACAGGAAGTTGGGTGACTATACGATTTATCTACTAGGCCTTCACAACTGAACTCAGCAGGGTCAACTTTCACATACAGAAATCGTCTGCTCACACTTACTGGCGAATATATAAAGTACAAGAGCTAGGACATTACTGGTGTTGAACTCGGCTTAAGCGAGAGACGTTTTTCCCGAACAATGTGTTCCGTCGGTGTTGTTATAAAATATCGTAACTACGGCTTCGCCGGATAAAGCCGTAGTTACAAGATTTTATAACAACACCGATGGTTTGTCAATACATAACGGTACATCCGGTCTATTTTTAGAACAAATTAATTGTCCTTAGAAAAAAAAACTTTAAACTCACAGTAAAACGCAAAATATCTATACCTTATTGTAGAAAATGTCCCTCGCTTTGGCCGAGTTCACCACCAGTGGGACATGAGAAAGGGGAAATTGTCGCTTTTGAGACCAGGAAGCTCCGATCCAGGCAGCAAACTTTTCGTTCAAATTTCAGCAAACGATTTGATTTACTACTTAGTGCATAAAACACAAGGACGCTGCATATATCATATACTGACGGTTTGTCAATACATAACGGGAAACCCGGTCTATTTTTAGAACAAAATCATTTTCATTAGAAAAAATCTTAAAACTCATATTTAAACGCAAAATGTCTTTATCTTGTTGTAGAGAAAATGTCCCTCGCTTTAGCCTAGTTCACCACCAGTGGGACATGAAAAGGGGGAAATTGTCGCATTTGAGACTAGGAAGCTCCGATCCAGGCAGCAAATTTTTTATTCAAATTTCAGCAAACGGTATGATCTATTACTCAATGCCTAAGACACATTACTAATCATTTCTAAAAGAATAAGCATAATATACATGTATAATATCAATAAGGTCACCCACTTGCGCCCACTTATGCCTATGTCAGACATGTACAGACTAAACTTTCTAATCTTCACCAAAAATAAACAAGGTTAGTTTCAAACTTTTTAAACATGATATAATTAAAGCTTGACCTTACCTTTAGATCCATCTTTTGTCGCAAAAGTATTGGAAACGCTCAAAATTTGTATGAGTAAAAAGAAACCATCTTTTATTACCATAGTTGGGCTCCAAAAAAAGTGTAAAGCTTATCTAATGTTACTCTCTTATGAACAGAGCACATTATCTCTACATTCCATTTCGATAGAATGAGCTCTGTTCTCGCGAGGTCATTTCACGTCTAATCTCGGGGCCTTGGCGGGATTTCAGTATCCAATCGTTGGCGATACACAACAAAACAATTTAAAAAGCTGATACAAGCTTTCATTGGCTGACGCTTCAAATTACCGGCTTCAGCCAAAAATAGAAGCGACGTAATGTATACGTAATCAAACCAGATCAAACTGAATGATTTTGATTCGATAATTCAAATGTTACCGGCTTCAAACAAAAATAGAAGCGACGTAATGTATACGTAATGATCATGCAAGATAAAACTGAATGATTTTGATTCGATGATTCAAATGGTGTGCTATAATTAGATTATGACGACCAAATAGGCTGTTGGCGTACCGAAAATTGCAGAGGTCATATTTGATGGTTTAATCAATAGACATCGGCAATGGAGAGTAATCTAAGGTTTACGTAAACGGTTTTTAAACAGCACTTTCTTATCTTCTAAAGGTGACAAAATCATTTCGGGAAAAAACAATCAGAAGGAAAACGCTACAAGCAATCGAAAGACGACAGCCCACGTACACTGTTTAATTTTGTATTACTGCAATACTGCATTAATGTTACTCTCTTACGGTTGCGACAATTCAAGAATAAATTATAAGAGAACAACGTGGATTTTGATCGGACTTCGTGTCCATGATGGCTTACCTTGATTCGGGTTGATCTTGCCTTTGATAAGATCCTGATTCATCTATTCGTTAACCAAGTCACATTATTAATGAAGCTAATGAAAACATAGGTACCAAAGGCGGATACTTTAGAGCGTGATTTTTTAAAATATCTTTAGAGCGAGATTTTGACCGAGGTGTTCCGAACGTTCCATATTTAAAATACAAATGACGCTTTTTGTTTTAAGTATGGGGCATTCGGAACACCATTGTTTATAAATCAAATGATGAAGCATTCGAAACAACTCGGTCTTTTTCTCTTATTTTGTTCCTTCAGAATTGACCGAGGACATAAGAAGTATAGAGTTCAAGCGCTACCGTTCAGTAACTTAAAAATCTCACTCTTCAGAACGCTAAAAATTAAGAAATTTAAAGATCTATTTTTCTAAAAAAAACTCTCGCTTTACATAACGCGCCTCAGGTTTTTCATTTTATTATTGCTTACACTTTGATTACAAAAAATATCATTTGGGGATCGCGAGAATAGTTGAGGAATCGTAGCATGGGGACATAGGGAAATCGATAAGTAGTAAACGGTTATCGATGTACAATGAACAGATCTTCTAAACCGCCATGGCATGTAACTTTATATAACTCTATTAATATTTTAGATAGAGGCTTGAAATTTTCAAATAAGGAAGATTAACCATTTGCACAGAAGATGCCAAAATTTCATTGAGCCCCTTTCACAATAACATGGCTGAATAGCTAATTGAACAGGGTCACTGTCACGTCTACATTTTCACATCAGAAAGGTAAACTGTAAGTACGGGATGTGACATCACTCTGCGTCAATAACTCTGATTGACAACGAGGCCTCATTCAGTTGTAGCTATCTGGGAAGACTAAGGTGTCATTCCAGAGGTCTCAGTAGCCTGGGTATGCATGCCACACTTCCGGTTGCCTGGTATTTTCACCAAAACTTATTATAACGTCTTGTGATTACATCGGAACATTTTTCCGATTTGAAATAATCTGCGCATTAAATCTGAGTGATATTTGTTGAATGTTAACAAAAATGTCTGTCAGTCTTCACTTTTGAATGGTTTAATGGTGTTCTATGGAATGCAAAACGTGCTATAAAAACAACAAAAATCCAGTTTGTAAACAAAACTTTGTATCTTCTCCAGAAGCATACAGGCGTCAAGGATCTAAATTAAGGATATGCACAACTGATTCATGAGTCATGTCTTTTGTCAAGAAAGGTACATGGGGAATAATGATAATTTGTATGGTAGACTGTACGGGTCATGATCTGTGATGCACTTTGATATGGTTTTCGGGGCAATTTAACTCGTTAGAAAGAGCACCAGGAAAGCAAACGATACAGTTAACAACAGTGTCGACATATCAACACTTTTGAATGCTTAATGGTGTTCTACGGAATATATAAAACGTGCTAAAAGAACACTATAATGCAATTTGTAAACAAACTTTTAAATCCTCAAGTTTAGCATACACGCGTCAACCATCCATTACTGACATGCTAAATTCGTGCAAGAGACATGTTATCTGTCAGAAAATGTACATGTGAACTAATAATGTTGTGTATGGTGGACTCTGAGGGCCATGCTCTGTGGTGCACTTTGACACGGTTTGAGCTCCATAAAATTCCCAATACAAAAGGCAATCGTAAAACAGTTAATGCATTTAGCAGCATCATTAGCAACCTTTTGAAACATGCACACATCAATGAAAAGGGTACATGCCTTCTCCATATTGACGTCGCTTTCGATAAGCCCCACAGTCCTACCCATATAACTGAAGGACATCCGACCCATTGAGTTGCTTTTTCTTTGCAAAATCGGCATGTCGGATCAATACGAACTAAAGCTTGAGTAAATGTTGCGCAATTTAACTCACCACATCGTGCGCCACGTGCAAAAACCGGTTTTATACCAAAGCCTCTTCACACAAAAAGTTATTGTTTTGATTGTAACTTTATCGCATTAAATCGATAGCTACAGTTGTCGCCACATCGTATGGCACGTGTTTATGTTTTCTTTAACGTTCAATTACATTTGAACAAAACATAAACATTGTGCCATACGATGTGGCGACAACTGTAGTGATCACACAATCTAATGTGCAAAATATTGTTTCAAAAGGGCTTTTCGTTTTCATTTATACCAAAAAATCTGTGTCAAAAAGTGGCGGTTTAGAACATCTGTTCAGTGTAGGCAGAGTAAAGCCGCGTTCCCATTGCCGACCAAATCAACTCGATCAACTCGATCACCTAAATTCCCCGATCAAACCCGATTAAACTCGATCAAATGTATTTACACGACTTCTTCTTTATTTCTTGTCAATTAATTCCCGATCATTTTTGCCGATCAATCGCTCGATCGTCCCGATCACTCTTGCCGACCAAGCTTGATCAGTACTCGATCGCTTGATCGAGCTTGACCGAGTTGATTTGGTCGGCAATGGGAACGCGCCTTAACTTTGCAATGATGATAAATGCATATTTTTCTTCTTTCTCGACGTCCTCTTTATTTTAGGACATACAAAATGCATATGGGCTTATCAAGAAAGGGTGTGGTTTTGTTTTTTGTCGCTGATCTCGCTATGTGTGAACGTTTGATGAAACTTTATTTCTAAACAATACGAAAAATTAAAATATGTAGATTTTTTTTTATTTTGAACCGTATTAATTTTGTTTGTACAAAACAAAATGTTGTTATGGACATATCCGACCCGTCACACATCGTGCCCCATCGAAAAGAGACCCAGGTGCACAAACAAACGGAACAGCTCCGACATTCGTGCACTCATAGAAAGAATGACAGTCAGTAGGATCTGGCAAGAGTGTTCCCAACTTTTGGTTTGTGCAGTCGACTGAAGAAGAAAGCAAAACAAAGTTAATTCACGAAAATGTCACAGCGAAATAGACTGCGCAGACTGACAAGATTCGATACTTTTCAAACTTCTTAGAGGCAGCTTTTGGAACGACGGGTCACAAATAGCCGCTTTTCAATAAAAAAAAACCGGTCGTAAAGTTCTTCAGCTTCGACAAAATGTCATTCCAGATGATTGATATGTCATAGGCTGCCATTTATCACGAGCTATATCATTTCAGAATCAGGAGAAAATGTTGTTCATCAACATTTTATTCTTGTAATTTCTGTTAGTGTTTTCCGAGGCTTAAGAAATTATATTCCAGGTTTTGCTTAAGAAATGGTTCCCTTTCATACATATTTTTTAAGGTAAGACCTGGGTAATGCACTTTCTGTATAATTGTTATATTTCGACTTATTCCGTGACGTCCGTAAGTCCGAGCATTTTTAAAGTACCGTTAGATACAATGTCGCATGTTTCCGTAACAACGGAAATAACTAAGCGTGCTGATTTTCGAGGAATATTCTTTAAAAAAAAATTTGTGAAAATTCGCACCATACAGATTTCGTTCCATAACTGGTCGCATATCCCATTACACAGGTCTTACCTTAAGACTTGATCTCACACATTAGTACAAACACATGAACAGTTGTAACAAAATAAGAGGATATAAGGGTATTCCACCCATCATTAGATACCAAATACTTGTCACGAAAAATGCCGAAGACGATGGCGGGATATCACGGAGCTTTTGGAATCTAATGATGGGTGGCATACGTTAAAATGATTATGGTATATTTTAATTCCCTAATGTAGATCACGAAATGTTCAGGTGGCTTTGGCAGTCCATTAGACTGGACTAAGATGAATCTGCATATCGCTGCTTTTCAACAAAAAACTCGTAACTGCAGCTTGTTTTAAGCTGCAGTTACGAGGTTTTCGTAGAAAAGCGAGGATATATAACATTTTAAAACTTGATTCTTTTTTTCTATCTACACAACCGCTTTTGTCTATGCAGTGTTTATGCTTAGCAATTGAATTAGATATGACAATCTACAAACGAGAAAAATGTTAATTAAAATAAATATCAACAACATGATAAAGTCAACCAGTAGATTTTTTTTTTGGATTTTTTTTGCAAATGACCAAT
Source organism: Fragum sueziense (assembly GCA_963680895.1). Classification (NCBI taxonomy): domain Eukaryota; kingdom Metazoa; phylum Mollusca; class Bivalvia; order Cardiida; family Cardiidae; genus Fragum; species Fragum sueziense. The sequence continues at coordinate 72,694 of CAVMGG010000893.1, read as the reverse complement.
TTCTATACTGCTCGGTAAAGCTGTAGGAATATTTCGGGATCAACGCCAAATCCCATCCTCAGATACCCCGGGGTATGAGCTACGCTACATAACATGCAGCGTAGCTCTTACCCCGGGGTATCCGAGCATGGTGAAATTCCATTACCATCGTTACTGTTAAAAGTCATATATAGATAGATCTACTTAGCATTCTACAAGTAACCGAAAAAACACTGGAAGCTTCGGAACTGTTCGGATCAATTCTTTTTCTGCTTTACTACCACTCCACCACTTTCCACAAAATATATTCACCGCTGGTTGATTTTGCTGTAGTTGTTCCTCTCGTTGCCAGGGAAACGGTATCTGTTTCCGTTGCAGACACAACTGCTGTCACTTTTTCCGTTGGTATTGAAGTGGTCCTCCTATTCGATGTCGCAGCACTTGATATCACCGGTGTTACTGTTTTTACTGAAGCTGTAGTGTGTGCAGGAAGAGCTGTTGAGAACCGCCTGCCATTTTTACATGCCACGATTTCTTCTCTCTCACAATATGTTGTTCCTGTGTGGAACAAAAACCCGGGAACACACTCGGAAATATATGCATTTCCGTCTGCGCATGCGTAAAACATGCTACAGGAAGTCGGGTGGCTGTAATATGTGTACTGGTCGTGAGATCCCGCACAGTCAAACTCGGATTTGTCGACATCTTTATATCGGCTATGTCGCAGTAATGCTGAACCTGAAACTGAAACAAAATAATGTAAATTACAGCTGGATTAGTTGTTTGTGTCCTTATAGACTAGGAGAAGTTTTCTGTACGAGGCCTAAAAATGGTTCCAGGGAGGACAACTTGTTACAAGCAAGAGACAATGCTTAAACGATGTAGCATTGTCCCCTCAATCACTTAAGCCCTGTCTCTCTGTCCGCATCAATGGTGAAATAGGTCTAAATAGGTCAAAGGTCAACTAGGTGCAAAAATTAAATGGTATATGGGGTATAGTAAACAATCCGCTATAACTCATTTAGTTTTGGGTTTAGAATAACATATTTGGTATCAAAATGAAGCTTAGACATTGATCTTTATTTTGAAGTATAAATATGCAAATTAGTTGATTTGCATATACATGATTCTGAAGATTTAATTGGAAATTTTGATCATTTTTGGTCATTTTTTCAGAGTGAAGTTCGAACGAAAGCTATAGCCCACTAAGTTGGTGGTGTATATTCACATATTTGGTACCAAAGTAAAGCCTAGACATCTATCCTCAAGTTAAGTTATGCAAAAAAGCTCAATTGCATATGCACATTTTTTTAATTATTTTTAATTAATTGATGAAAATATCACCCATTAATGAAAATTTGATACATACAGAGATTTGCAGCTTCCTGGAAGGATATAATCACAATGCATATGTAAAACGTCCTGTCCAAAACAGAAGTTAGCATTTTTAGGTCTTTTTTACAAAATCAGATTGAATTACAGTATAGTAGAGTGTTTGGTTTCCATGGAAACATATATTGTAAAGGTAGTTTTGAGGTAAAACGGGAGAAACAGCTATCAGTCACTAAATCCTTGGTGTAGACAAACAATCAATGTTTTTAAATGAAGAAAAGATATCCATTTTTGTTTTTCAGAATAAGTATGCAATTAAGCCTGTGGAGGCTTATTTGCATATTCATAACTTTGAAGAATTTATTGGAAGAGTTGATGGAATTATAGCCAATTTTTGCATGTACATAAGAAAAAATCAGACACATCTCGAATAGTTCTTGGTATAGATTAGCAATTTTAGTATCAAATTGAAGCTTTTAAGCATTCGTCTATATAATTCGGACAGTTATGCAAATGAAATAATTTGCATATGCATACTTTTGTAGATTTAATTGGAAATTCTTGTGAAATTTTCACAGTTTTTTGTTAAGAATTTTGCAGGAAAAGGGATATTCCTTAATTAGTTGATGGTGTTCTGTTACAATTTTGGTGTCAAAATAAACCTAGGACTCCTTTCTTAATTCCAGTTTTGCAAAATAGCTTATTTACATTCCAACATTTTTTATTCTATTTTATATCATGGTGAAAATATCACAAATTTGTGGTACTTGCTTTTTAACATACATAGAAGAAACTAAAACATATTCTATAATTATGCACTTCTGCCTGTCCCAAACAGAATTAAGCATTTTGACATCTTTTTACGAAGGAAAATAGAAATACAGTATGCAAGAGGGTGTTGTTTCTAGAGAAACATATCTTTTAAAACGTGGTATAGGTTTTATGGGAACATCTAAAACTCACAGTTTACAAGATCAACTGACTAACAACTACTGTATCAAAATGAAGCAAAGACTCATATCTTAATTATTTGGAAATATTTTTTTCAAATTATCTAAATCAAAGATGTTTACTAGGATATTGGGGCCGTTTATTTTATTGGCCCCTCCCCCCCCCCCCTCCCAGAGAATTTTTCCAGTGCAGTTGTTTTTCCCCTAAAAATCATTTTCCCCAATTAAACAATGTTATGGTCCTTGCAAAACGGTCTTAATTTTGCTTGAGATTTGTATTCTTACCGTTAAAAGATTATTTTCAGATCTGTATATATTTATGAATCCCTATATTGAAGTTTAGAACTTTTTTAATCAAAATATCCAATTATAAATTTCCCATAGAGCTGTATTTTTCCCAAACCAAGGGTCCCAGGCCCCTTCTCTTTACCTTAAAAATAAGACCTGCAAATTTCATTAGCTAACCTGTATTTGGGAAAGAATTGTTAACATATATGTTTGCAACGAAAAATGTTGACGAAATGGTCATTGTTGTGAACCAGGGTGTAATACAATTTCTAGTCTAATTCTGCTTAATAGGTTGAAGAGCAATTGCATGCAGTTTATGTGTGTCCTCTCCTTCTTACCAAATTTGGAATGAAGGAATACAAGATTGCAGATAGGGTTAGGAAGACGAAAGACGTTAAAAGAACGCTACTGCGGAGAGCTGGTTAGGGTTACCAAGGTGTTGACTTCTATAGATCCACACCCTATTACCGGCTATCACTACAGCAGTTGCTAACCTTGGGCAGTATTATCTATAAATAGCGCGTGAACTGGGTAGGTCAAACTTTTTCCATATTTGTTTTGTGTAAAAGCGTTTCTCAGCTATAATTTGTAGTGCCCTTGGCTTGCCATACATTTGAGCACCTACATGTCAAATATTAGCACAGAGAGTCCTCAAACAAAAAGAATTCACTAACAAAGTCGAAACTTCACATATTTGCATATAAAATTTATCTTTCCACGCAAATAGCAGAAAAACACTGAAGCAAATGTTAGAAATTTCATTACAAAATGGATATCTAGTATATTATCTACCAACTAATTGCTTGTGAAGACAATCAACTATTCCGTTATGTCGTTATAGTCAAACAAAGTTTGGTGAGCTACAAATTTATGCAATCACGAACAGCACGTAGGGGGATCACCGACAGGAGATTCTTACTTGAAATAGGCAATCACAGACAGCATAAATTATACTATTTTGCTTGTCTATGTACAATTCTTTTTCATTATCCAAGTGATCATGGTGTGAAATATTTAGAATTTGCTGATGATAATTATAACAATACATGAGTGCTGGTACTTTTGTTTGATAAAAGAGCATCAGATAAGAATAAGCTATATGTGAAGCAAGAACTTCCCAGGAATCCACGGTTAGGTGCTCCAGCCACTGCAATATGGCCATAGCGGTTTAAAACGCCGTTACATCTCATGAAATCAAATCATAGGCCCGATTGTATCAACGCTGTTTAGCACAAACAAAATATTTCACTGATTTGTTCAAATTTTCCGATGTGAATAATCGAAAAATAACCGAAACAGATACTTGGCCATTTGGTTAACTCTAGCCGGCGTTTATAAAATCGGGCACAGACTAACTTTTAAAAAAAACCTTCAACATTAGATCCTATGCTCAAAAATACCATTGCGTTATTCGTCTATTATAGCAATATAAATTTAAGTTTTAAAATTGTGAGTTTCTGCTTTATCTAATTATTGCTTATGAACTCGATTATTTGCAGGGGAATTTAATAAGAGTTTTAATTATGAACACTATTTGGAGGATAATTACTGACCTTGATCGGGTAATTATACTAGCCAAATATCAGAATGGTCATTTAGATTGTCCAGTAAGATTAACCCGAGACATCTGCATATGTAATGACCCCACTTGTTAAGGTTAAGGCACTCAACTAACGGACTTTGCAAACGAAAATTAAGTTGTCCCGGGTTAATTTGGATGGACTATACAGCGATGTCGTTGTTATTTATTTGATATTAAAATCAGATGAATGGAGAACGTTTTTATCCAGTTAACCGTGGCGCAATTTTGGTGAAACAATAGTGCATCGTAGGCCTATGTGTTGTTATAAAATCTCGTATGTGGCCATAGTTGCGAGACTTTATAACTAGGCCTACACTAACGGTTTGTCAATACTTATAACGGTAAATCTAGTGTACTTTTAGCACAGAGTTCATTGCTATTGATAATATAGGAAATGGAATCTTATGGTTAATAGGGTTAAATCTTACGCTATAAATAGAATGGTCCAAGCGGTTTTAGCTGTTAAAAATCTCGTAAACACGGCTTCATTCATGTTGCAGTTGTGTGGTTTTAGAATCATACGGACAAAGCTCTTTTGTTTGTCCAAGATTCCGTGCTGTTTGCTTTATAAAGAGTATTTGCTGCAACATGTATCTGTTTAAGCCGAGTCCAGTTAACGTCGGAGTCTGTCAATCCAGGGGTCGCGAGTTCGAACCCCAGGCCGACCAGTATCCATTCTTACATTTGACAAAAGTTATTTGTCTCTCACCAATGGGTGTGAATCATCTATGTGAGAGCGCAGCTGGAGGCTGGGTACTTTTATTGAGAGGTCTATTTGTCCAATGACCACTCGGCTTTACTTCACCATGCAAGGTGAAACATAACACAGAATAAAGAAATAAACATTTTTAACCATTTCCAAAAATGCCTCTTTTTACGGAGTTATCTGTACATGTCGGATCGTTTTGATTGTACAAAATCAATTTTCATATGATTTATAGGTATAGATCTAACAATACAGCTCGAGATATTTATCAATTTTCATGTTTTGAAAATTGAGTTTTCCATTTCAGACGTTTAGGGAGATTTCTCGCCTTATCCATAGAGATCCTTACCTAGCTGACTGATCTTTGATCATTCACTAGTTTCTGTATTCACTTACCTAGGCTAGTTGCAATCATGTGCTTTATGTAGACAATCATGATGTTTTATCGATATCAACAGATTCTTGCTTGATAATCCGTTATCACCGATATCTCTTCTTCGTTTCGCAATGAGGCCAAAACGCTGAACATTGATAGCGCATCTGTCTCTCATTCGAGAGAACCCGGGTTCGATCCCCGGCCGTGACAAATATCTTTTCTAACTAATGTTACCCATCAATGGTTTGACATTGTTAACCTATGTGGGCGAGCAGCTGGAGGCTCGGTTAGTCTATTGTGTTAGTACTTGTATGAGAAACAACAGGAATCCATGGTTAGGCGCTCAAGGTGCCGCGATATAACCATGGCAGTTGAAAACGGCGTAAAACCCCAATAAACCAAGTCGTTTCGCAGTGAAAAATACAAATTTGCACCGCGCAAAACATTCGATCGAAATGTTTGAAGATTCATTGACCGACTTTGAAATAGCAGGATTCATATACATATATTTGCGTGGGTTCCATCTATTTAAGTTCAGTCTGACTAAATGAAATTTAACCCCATTAAAAATATTACAGTCATATTGTGTGCCTGAAACAGCGACGACATGATGTAAAATCCACAATTTTAACTGTAAAGTATGTGTAGTTTTTTTAAGGTTTGCAACCCATCATTAGCACTAAAGAGCTAGAGGTGAATTTGATAAGTGCCAGTAATTCCTAAACTGTGTTACATTTCCATTCTAAACATAACCATTTTGAACGGTTTAGAATTTTGAATCAATGCATACTTACGGAAATATTTGACAGAAATGTTCAAAATTACCTTTGCTGCATATGAATATAGAGTAAAGTAATATTTGTAAATTATTTTCCTTTTGAAGCATAATCTTGAAATCCGGCACGTTGAATCAACTTATAAGAAGTGTATGTACAAATGTGTGTAATTTTATGCATTTCGTACGGCTAAAAAGTGGTGTTTTTAATGATGGGATGTATACCTTAACCGACAAACTATCATCTACAACTAATGGTTGCATACGTCCTTCAATTTTGTGCTACTCAGCTTCAACCATATCTAGATGATTTCTATGTCTATAATTTAGAAATTGGCTAGTCTATCAGGAAATGGTGTTAATTCATTATTTATGCTCCTTTCAGGCAACTTCTTGTTGAAAGAGATGCCGCTTTTCCAACAAGACATATTGTTCTGTGTTGCCATCAACTTATGTCCGGGTTTGCCATTCAAATTTTCAATATGCTGTTCGTGATAGCCAAATCGGCTTCAGTGTTTAGTTTTAATCGGTCAGTCTGAAGTTAATTCGATTCAGACAGTTCTCTAAATTTACACAGTGAAAGAAAATTGATTGACTATTTTAATAGTTATATTAATTCTAATGATCGTCTTATTATTTTCTCATTATATGGACTGAAAGTTGGATTTTACGTAAAAAATTGTGAAGTTACGACTTTGTCGCTGAATAATTTTGTTGTTTAGGGATTCTTTGGGCTAATATTTATCATGTAGGTGCTCAAATGTATGGCCAGCCAAGTGCACTACAAATATAGCTGAGAAAGGCTTTAACACAAAAGCAAAGATGGAAAAAGTATGACCTACCCAGTACACCCGCTATTTATAGATGATACTGCCCAAGGTTAGCAACTGCTGTAGTGATAGCCGGTAATAGGGTGTGTAGATCGGGTATCAATAATTGGCAAACTAGATGGAAATGTAACATTGTGGCGTTGGAAGAACTAAACAAACAGTGATTGCGTAATCTACTGATTTCCACCAAAGAATAAAAAGGAAATCATAGCGATCATAATCATGATCGTTAAGTAATTGTGACGAGATGATTTGCACAAGCAAATGACATGTCTTTATAAGTTTAGATTTTGTTTATAAACATCAGTTTATCTTGCGACCATTTTACGTGTTATACATTTAACTGAGAACTTGTGCAATTCATAGTATTCATTAACCAGAAATCGTTTGCTGGTAGCAGAATAAAAGATCTGCAAATATATTTCAAACAATAAGGTCATATCATCTTAACCCCCCCCCCCCCCCACACACACACCTACTATCATTTGTAATACACAAAATATATTGGGGTCAATATATTTTGACCTTATACTTTTCCTACACACTCCTTATATTCCCTTAAGTATTATACAGGCCATGGTTTGGATATCTTACAGCTAGCCCCCTACTGAAACCTATAAAACCTTTGAAAAACTTCAATTTCAGAGCAAAACTTTAAAACCTTTACTTTTCCGCAAAATAGCCTGTAATTTTCACCCAAAACCTGTATATTTGCTCTGGTTGGTTGTCTCGCAAGCTTAAAGCAAGCGATGGCTTTCATTCTGCATTATCCCTCTTTATGCGTAGTTTAACAATGAAAATATCACCAGATGCCACTAAATCTTACCCAAATTTTTATTTTTTTTGTCGGTAAGATCGCGTATACCCCCTTACGAAACAAGTGCGTAAAATGACTGTATATTTTCTACAAAAATGGTCACTATTCACTCTTGTGTTTTTCATAGTTTACACTAAAGGGTCTTCATTTACCTAAATGTGAGCCTTTATGAAAACCTTTATTTCTACTTTGGTATGCTAGGAGGCCTGCTACAAACTATAAGTTAAAGTCTCAAGGGAACAGACCAAAACACCAAGAATCTATTTTATTTCTATTTTCTTAATATTTATTTGCTATATTTCAATATAGGTACATAAAAGTGACAGATACAGGATTGATTACAACGATAATAATTACTAAATGAATATTTTAACATAGTAATAAGTTAAATATTGTCCATAGATTTGTCAGGTATATTGTTATGGGGTTAGCTAAAACAATCACAGGTCAAAAGATTTCCGCTATTTATATACCAACAGTTTATATGTGTCTACTCCAAAACATATCAGCTGTGGATCAACGTGGCAATTTTAGACTTAGTATTTGAAAAGAAAAAACAATTGATTGAACACATTTATTGAATAATCATGATGGGATTGTGAAGAAGGCCGTAGGAACAGGGGATGGGGGCTATGCATGGCTAAGCCCCCTCCCCCCAAGTTGTCCGAAAATGCCGAATTGTCCTTATTTTTCACTGAAAATTTAGGGAAAAACCAATTTAGCCCCCCCCCCCCCCAGTTTTCAGACACAGGGGCTTCAGCTACCCCAATATAAAATTGCTTCTTACTGGCCTGTGAAGGATGGATAAAACAGACATACTGTCACATGTACTAAGTGATTTGCATAATAAGCGATACACACAGAACCGAAGAGTTCGATTTCTTTGACAGGTGTTATTATCAGAATTGCAATGATGGCAGTTAACCTTCTGTTTACAGAAATATATTACATGTATGACATTTATGTACGAAACGTATTGAAACATGAATACATCTTTAAAGGCACCCATGTAGGGTTGTCAGACGTACAAACAGGTAAATATATTAAAGAAATGTCGTATTGAATGGTCAACCTAGATGCACATGTAGCTAGATAATTTCTGTACAAGAAAATTTCAAATGAAGTTCGTTAAGTCCTTCTAAACCATGTCTGTATATAATTAATTTACCCGCTCCTTATATTTATAGTAACACAAACTATCATTCCTCATGTTGATCTGATTCCTGAAAAGTCCAGCATGGACCCCGTTTATATCTTATAATGACTGTAAGATATTGAGAGGAGTATTCTCAGCTGTCTTTTAAGCGGCCCATACACGATCAATATCATTGACAATATTTTTGAGTCATTATAGAAGAAACTTTAATGGTAAATCGGCAAGTTGCCTTTGACCATTTACAATATAAATTAACATAAATTATGGTCAAGACAGTACATATACAAATAACATACATGCATGTATATAATATATTATTACAAGGCATTTCAAACAGAGAGTAATTGGATATACATTATCTTAAGAAGCAGCATCAGAATATATAATATCATTTCTTTTTTTGAACGCATGGCCGATAAAAGCAGACACTCTTTTGATAATTAAAGGATTTTCCGACATCATTAATGAATTAAATTTCGCTATGCTAGGCCAGCTTGCTCTGATCTCATACTTTCGTCTGAGATCAGAATAAGCCGGACAGCACAACAGAAAATGGTATTCTGATTCGCACATATTTTGGGAACAGCATTTACATATTCTTTCATGTCTCTCAATTCCTTCATATCTGCCTGTTTCTATATTAAGACTATGTGAGCTTAATCGAAGTCTGGACATTTCACATCGCTGTTTATCATTTTTCAATACTTCTAGATATTTTTCAAATTTAAAATCAGTTTTAAATAATCTGTAATAGTCTAATTTTGGTTGTTGAGAAATTTTGTCAAACCACGTTTGCAAATATTGATCTTTAATTCTTTGAGTCAGAACTGGTTTGTAATTTGTTGAAATGTCAAAATTTGTATAAATATCACCAAAACCAAGCTGATCTAGAATGCGCTTTATTGATGAACAATAAGAATGTTGTAGATAATTATTTTGATTCTGCAATAAGTTGAATTGTTGAAGGTATACATCATGCATCATTGAAGTACCATTTTGTTTTATTTTCACCCAGTAACTTAATGATCTAATTTTACTTAAAACTGAGAAAGGAAATCTACCGAGTTCGCCTAATACTGCTGCGTTTGATGTTTGTGGCTTAACGCCTAAAATATACTTACAAAATCTTAAATGGAGTTTATCTACTTCTTGATAGTCATAAACACCCCAAATTTCGGAGGCATAAAGTATAATTGGCGCTACAAGAGAATCAAATAGAGATAGTTTAGTTTTGATGTCTAAATGGATGCGGCTAAAAATAGATAATAGATGGTTATAGGCTTTCAGTGCTTGATCATTGAGCGCTTTAACTGCATATCTTAAAGAACCAGTATAGTGGAATTTAACTCCCAAATAACAAAAATCTTCTACGACCTCTAAATGTTCATCGCCAATTTGCCAAGTAAAATCATTCCGACTTTTTCGTTTCTCAAAAATACAGATTTTTGTCTTGTTCGTATTGATCTTAAGACCCCATTTTAACGAGTAAGATTGGATTGCATTTATTTGATTCTGAAGACTAACCGGATCTGTTGTAAAAAGGGCTATGTCATCAGCGAAGAGGAGTAGAAACACATTAAGAAGTCTTAAGTCAGAGTCTGTTAAATTTCGCACGTCAAGAATACTTTTGACGTCATTTATAAACAATATGAATAGTAAAGGTGATAGCGGCTCACCCTGCTTTAAACCTAGAGTGACGTCATAGAATTCTGAATACGTCAAATTTGAAGAACATTTAATACATGACTTTACATCACTGTATATAACCTGCATCATTTTAATCATTTTACAGCTTATACCAGAATCTATCAATTTTATCCAAAGAGCTTCATGTTGTATAGTGTCGAATGCTTTTTCGTAATCAATGAAACAGCAATAGAGTTTAGACTTTTGTGAAAGAACATTTTGTATAATACTATGAAGTATGATATATATATATTGACAATATTTTTCTAGCCACCCATACACGATCAATATTATTGACAATATTAATTTAGAGAACAATCAACCATCGGTAACATAACGTCAATAAAAATATTGAAGAAAATATTTCAGCGATCGTAGATATTCGTCAATAATATTGACAATCCTTCAATATTGCCCATTCACGGTCAATATCATTGTCAATGCCAAATATTGTCAATAATAATGTCAATAATATTGATCGTGTATTGGCCCCTTTATGCTATTTTTTTTATTTTGAGTTTTGCTTTATCAAATTGCACTTTTGTGTATACTAGATAAATATTTGTTTAAAGAGTCGTGGTTTTGACATTGTGATGTTGATATTTGAGCGGTATAATCAGGCTCACATGCTGTTTTATTTAATTGTCATTTTCGCTCATAAAAATCTGATTAATTTTCAAGAATATGTACTACAAATCCATGCAAATATGATTTCAAAACAATAATTTCCTATAACATATCTTTAAATTTATCATAGAATAACATTTATGTGTAAGCCGTATTGCTACATCAAAGTTTGCACTTTTTGTATTTTTTGGAAAAAATTACCCCACCCACTGCATATGTAATGACCCCACTTCGGCTTTGTTTTGTTAAGACGCTCAACTAACGGACTTTGCGCACGAAAATCAAGTTGTCCCGGGTTAACCTTGTTGGACAATACAGTTGTCGCCACATCGTATGGCACGTGTTTATGTTTTCTTTAACGTTCAATTACATTTGAACAAAACATAAACATTGTGCCATACGATGTGGCGACAACTGTAGTGTTTTTAAAAGTTCAATTTCGGTGATTGGGTATGACCTGAAAACATGATTGCTCTCAAATGCCATTGAGTCATCTTTTTCCAGTCTACAACTCTTGAAAAACTAAAGTTTCGGTAAATGACCATATACTGTAGCCTGTGTGTAATTTTGCAAGAACTGTATTATGTCATAGATTCTCGTTTGGGCAACTCTACAATTTGTTGCACATGAAAAAGAATATAAATAAATCCCTGCTCTTCAACAAAAGGCTTGCAACGGCAGCTTAGACAAAGCTGCAGTTACGAGGTTTTTCTTGAAAAGCGACGATAATTTCATAAACTTACCATTCGATGTGAAGACCAGAAAGAAAATATAACCAAACATAGAATATTTCCATCCCAGGTCCTGTGTACTAGACATGTTGTTTTGCTCTAAAGTCTGTCGGAATGTGGCCTTTGACACAGTTAGGTCTTACATTTTAAAGTCACGTAAACATCATGTTGATAGGAATATTATCTGAGATCGTACTAAAGTGCCCCTTCTACAGTTCGGATTAATACAAGCTACGATTCTTTAGCTATATTTAAAGCACATTTTTGAACAATCTTTTTTTTAAATGTATGATGGTTTCAAAAGGTTGAATTCTTACCCAATCGCCAAAGTTTGAACTGGTCCGAATTGGAAATTGCTGCCGATTACAAAATGTATATTCAGTCACAGAATTTGTGTTCAATGTCACCGAAAATATCAAGTCAGACTGAGAAATGCTTGTCTTCAGAATTGTTTTTTTGTCATGTAATGTTTTATTGAGTCGCTCATCTAATCTTCGTCATGAGCAAGTCTGTTTAAGGTGTTAAGGTAGGACGACCATAATCGAATTGTCTACATTGTCTGTCAGATGCCTGTTGAATTAAGCAACCAACGAAGTATGATTCAATATCATGAATCAGCAATAGTAAAAGTTAAATGCAAAACTTCAATTTTCATCTGCACGACTATGCTCTTAATGTTGTCAGGTACCTTAATACCAATATAATTTCACCGACGATGTAGTTTCGGTGAAAATCGGGAAATATTGCTACCGGTTGCATCTGTGCTCTCTCCTTACCCTCTCCCAAACGACAAGATTTAGTCGTGTCTAACTTTAAAGTACATGTGTAAAACGTGACAGATTAAAATATAATCCATGCTATAACAAAGAAAGATAACCGATATTAACCCAGTGAAACAAACAGTGATTTACAGTTCCTTGATTGTGAAACTTGAGATGACTGAATGTTAAAACACCATGAACATCCCCTTGGGTCTATAGAGAGCGAAGAAGTGACCAAGAGTCAGTTTCTTTAATGAAAAATATAAATAGACAATATCCTCTTTCATAAATTGAGTCACGCCGTGACGGTCTACAAATGAGACAGGATCTTGAAGCATTTCAAATAGGCTAATTATGGCTCCAGATTTTTTTAGGCCTACCCATACCATGATGTACAGTCGGATCATGATCCACGCTACTTTCATAAAGTAAGGGAGAAAAGAAGCAGACAGTGTATGCTAAGATCAGACTTCATGTATGTGCAGGCTGATCTTAGTCTATATTGCCTGCCTAAAGCTTTCGCCACAACAGTATATTGGCGTGAATATCATGAGAAGTGTTAAAAAAACGAGAACGACATGGATCCACGTCAGTCTGTGGATTTACGGGGACTGATCTGGATCCATGTTGGTCTCAGATGGCTTTAGGGCCCCTTTTTCCAAATTCTAGCTCGTATTTCTAGAATTTAGGCATACTGTAAGTATTAAAGTGGTAAGAGTTATATTATACAGACGAAAGATAATGTAGGCCTACTCCATTGAGTCGTCTGCGTAAGATCTATAAATTGATTTCAAAGTTGGGTTTTCCAATATTCACATGTATATTTCAAAATAGAGCCTACCTGATTTCCGGGATTCCACGATTAATAATTTGTTTATTACGGGTATTTAACATGTGAAGGTGTCATGCCTGTTTTGTCACATTGTCACTTTGCCAGTCCTTTACGCTGGTAAGTGCGTTTTTTGTAGTGGAGGTGACGGAAAAAAATTTGAAAATGGGACTTTTATGTGCACTAAAATCAAAGACATTTGTTGTAATTTCAAAATGTTTGTGTTTGATAATGGTGTTTGTATTAGTGATGGAGAGTGCAGCTGCGTGTATTGTAACAGAATTCCAGTACCCATGTTACACGGATGTATGTTTGTTTCCCTCACAGTTTTGTAGCAGTATCATGCACATGTGCCAAGAGTGTAAGTTTGAGTGCAATGTGAAGGGATCCTTTCCATTGGCGTGCACAGAGTTTTGTACTAAAGGTAGGCATTTGAAAAAAAGAAACGTTTTGAGGACTTGAAGGATCTTTCCATTACCAAATCAAAAACGAATTCTTCTCTTAACCCTTTCCCAAGTGGCAATTAGTTGGAATTACTTGAACACTTCCAGTTTAGAAACACACTGCAAATGCTAAAATTATTATGAATGAAAACATATTTTATACGCAAAATGGGAAATTTTGCTCATAAAGGACATTCTGTCCTACCTAGGGTGATTTTCTATACAATGGAATTGGAATTCTTAAATATACATGTATGCTTATAAGTTAGATGGCCTATGTGTAATCGTCAGGAACTCCTTTATTTTAAGATCGTTTTACAAATATTTCGTTTGAGAAAAAGCCTCGTACGTGCACCCCACCCCCTTTCCAAAATACGATCACCTGGGAGGTATGACTCAGAATAATAATTTCACGTTTTTATCCCGATCTATTTAAAGGCCAATCTATTTTTAAAGTGTCAATGCTTTATCTATAAATACATGTATATATAGGACTTTTTAGAAATAGTTAATTGGATTATAGAATTATCCTTTTGCCACTTCTTTATTTAAAACTCTGGATCAAGAGAAAGTAATCTTAGAGTAAAGAGGTTCAATCCTAGTCAGTTTGTGCAGTCGGTCCATAATTTTTCCATACTTACCAGAAGCGCCATGGATCACCTTTAGATATGTCTTATATGGAAGACACAACACGTTGCGTCGCTTTTCAACGTAAATCTCGTAACTGCACCTTGTTTTTAAGCTGCAGTTACGAGGTTTTCATTGAAAAGCAACGCGTTGTCTTCGCATGTCGTATTCTTATTCGTATTCGTATTTCTCGTATGGTAATGGATTAAATAATATTCTTTCAAATTCAGGTTCAGATCACGAAGCAGGCCATATGAAGCATTTGTCATGGCGTAAGTTATTTACAGTCACGATACAAAGGCATTGTGTTTACAAATTTTACCTAAGTAAATAAGGGAACGCGTTCCTAATTTTCAACACAAATTTGCATGTCTTCGTTCGAATCTTCCAATGTGTGAGACACCTGCAATATATGAACCAACACATGTACAACAACACTCATTTTGAGTTCGATACTGTCTTGTTTGTAAGGTAAAAGTAAACATGTGCTATAATATCATGGCCGGACTACACATGTCTTAAACTTATTGTATTTATTTTTTTTTTTGGGGGGGGGGGCTAGAGGGGCTAAGCCCCTAATGTTGGTCAAAAATGCCAAATTCTTTATTCTACACTGAAATTCAGTGAAAATCCAATTTACAACAAAAATATTCAGACACTGGGGCTTTAGCGACTCCAATATCAAATTGCTTCCTACGAGCCTATTTTAGGTGATAACATGGTTGATTCTAAAATATTCTCTCTCTTAATTGTATCAGGTTTTGAATCTAGACTTTTGCATGTACATTATATTAGAGAAGATGAGGACTCTTGATTTTTCTCAAAACGCCAAAGTTCACGGCTTGTCAATTTTTTCCATATGTGGAAAATTGACAAAATCGTTATACCGGTAGGCTACTAACTGATACCTTTGTATGATAAAGCACAGAATGTTTTAAAGGAAAGGAAGAAAATGTGGATTATCAGTGTGTTCTTCGTTTCTCCCAATGCGTTTTCCACAGTTATCACTATACGACTTACTCTACTTGGCCTGTATGGATGTCAAATCTAGTAGGGTTAGTTTTGGAAGACTAGGGTTAGTTCTCATACCCACAAAAATCTGCATTTTTACCTGAGTGTAGATACTTTTCTGCGAATTCACACGTCTCTTTGGTCACTGATATTTGCAGGTGCAAGCGAGGCCTGGTTTTATACAACGATTACATTAGTAGGCCTACTCGTCGTTGCCATAGTTTTGCTGTTTCTTTGGAAAAAGGGATACCTAAGGTACTTTTCTGTCAGTTTCCATAATATATTTTAATAAGATTTTGAATTAACTGCGGCCCTTTTAACCTTTTCCCAAACAAGACCTGGTTTTACGTCCCATAAAGAAAAGGCTTGGGAAAACATTGAAACAAAAGAAGAAACTGTTGATAACCAGCAGTTTCTCCTTTTGTCTCAATATTTTCTGTGTCATATTTTTAACAAATCCAATCTTTAATAACCTTTATTTTGTCGTTTGTGGCAGTTTTTAAAGTGGATAACTCTAATTTTTTGTCGTTTGGGAAAGGGTTAAAGTAAACGCTCTTAAAGGCGATCGTGCTAGATAAAATTATAAAGAAATACGCTATAAAGACTTTGTCAACCTTATTCATGAGTAGATCATAAATTATCGACCTAGTGCATTTAGTCTTTCGGAATAAACTCTGCGTCTTCTTTTTAGGTACAAACATTTCTACAATTTTATTAAGGTTTATGGGAAACTGGTCCGCAATAGAAAGTGAAAAACATGGTGCCAGCACTTAAATTCTTTTCGTTGGTCCTAAAAAAGATAGTGCAATTCAACATACAACGATGCAAACTCTGACTGTCATCACGTTACATGATACATGAAAGCACGGGTGCTTTTAACTCTTTCTCAAACGGCGAAATGATAGACGTATTATTAGACGACAAATGGATGTTAATAAAGATAATATTTGTACATGACAATTATAGAAAGAAAATATTGACGCAAAAGCATTGAATGATTTTTGGCAATATCTTCGTTTACCTCAAAGTTTTACAAGACACAAGAAAGTCACACAACCACTTTTTCATCGTTATCATTTTGATATGCTGTCTATGGTAAATAATTTGCTGTTATTATTATTATTTTTTTTTTTGTTTGCAGATTTACCCAACCAAAAGGCAAGCCATCCACAGAAACTGTAGGACTTGTCGCAGGTAATTATCTCGAACAAAAGGGAACGTTTTTCTCTACAACAAGGTATAGATATTGTGAGTTTAAAGATTTTACAATGAATTTGTTATAAAAATAAACCGGGTTTAACATTATGTATTGGCAAACCGTCGGTGTTGTTATAAAATATCGATAAAGCCGTAGTTACGAGATTTTATAACAAAACCGACGGAATACATTGTTCGCGAAAAAACGCCCCTCGCTTCAGCCGAGTTCACCACCAGTGATTATATTCTTATTCAGTTCATGTAGTTACATGTATTTAACTTGTTCAGACTGCACGTATGGGAGTCTGATTTGGATTCAGATTGATCTAAAATGCTGTAAGGGCCCCTTTTTCCAGATTTCATCCCATATGCTGTAGGTCTATCATCTACAACTTCTTCTGTGATATGGGAAATGGTTATGTAATTGCGACCGCAAGAAATGAAGCGTTTCTTTTGATCTAGATAAATACTTTTTTGTACATGTATTTAAATTCGGATAAAAGGAATCCCAAAATTGATTTCAAAAAAAGTTTCAAATGTAAAACAAGGGGGAAGTACCTAGTCTGATTGTTCAATTGACGTTGAAGTTTGGGTTTAAATTGTTCCCGTTCGAAAATGTCGTAACTACAGATTGAATGAGCTTTAGTTACAGCAGTTTAAAAGGTGACAGGCGAAATATACGTATCGTGTACTTTTCGATGATTGACTAAAGACTTAATGTCTGTGGGGAATCAAACACTCGTACCTATAGCTTTCTCAAGCTGTAGTTATGAGGTTTTGATCTCGAACCAACGACTTGTGTTCCAATCAGCATTAAGTAGATGTCTGGTTTTATAGTAGTCTCATATTTACACATATGTATAGTCCGTAAATATTGACTTGAACCTGGACTAAGCCCGCCTAGTCTCCCTGTTCCCACTGGCATGTAAAAGATAAAAACATATTGAACTATCATTTCAGAAGACGAGCTATTAACCGGAAGTTCCTCCGGAAGTAGCGCTAGTGACGCGTCCACAGAAACCGTGCCAGAAGGTAACGGAGAACCTTTGTTTCAGTACACTGCCATTTTATATATAGCAATGAATTTTGTGCTAAAGATAGACTCGATTTACTGTTATGTTTTGATAAACCGTCGGTGTTATTATAAAATCTCGTAACTACGGCTTAAACCAAGCCGTAGTTACGAGATTTTATAATAACACCGACGATATTCTATTTGTCCGAAATTACGTCACGATTTACTTGATAAAATCGTTCCTTAGGACTACTTTTTTATATTAGGCCTATAGTTCATTTGTTATGACGGTCTCGTTTCCGATGCTGCAGGAAAGAGGCATCCGAGACAAGCTTTGGTTTTGGCGTAAATGATGTATCAGAAGCAATTGCTGACTAACGTCAATTTCCACTTTTCCTTCAATAACTTTCTGTGTCACGACGTATACCATTTCCTCGTCCTGTCTGTCAGAAAAATATTGCCCAGACATCTCCTCCTACTGTTGCTTACGATTGCTTCATACTTGGCACAAGTGTGCACTGGGACCTGCGGATGTGCAAGACGCAAATTTCGAGAAAATCCGATCTATTGTACTTGAGTTACAGCCCCTGATTCGACAAAAAACGTTCGTACGGACAAATGTGAGTGTACTTTTTATCACCTTAAGTGATAGATTACTAATTTATTTTGTCGTCTGCTACTCCTTTTAAGTTTGGCCGCTCTAAAAATGTGACGTGTTGGAAACGGTAAACCCTTTCCCAAACAAGACCTGCTTTTGACGTCCCTAATATAAGAGGCTTGGGAAAACATTGAGACAAAAGAAGAAACTGCTGATAACAGCAGTTTCTACTTTTGTCTCAATATATTCTGTGCCATATTTTACACAAATTCTATCTTTAATAAATTCCATTTTGTCATTTGTGGCAGTTTTTGAAGCGGATCACCCTAAAATTTTGTCGTTTGGGAAAGGGTTAATTTGATGCGTCTCGTTTCAGATCCTGTACCTGTAACGAATGACGACCCCGAGACAAGCCTTGCTGATAGAAAGTTGTATAATATCCCACCAACTGACGACCAAAGATCACACAAAGATACAAAACTAGTAACCAGCGTTTCAGGGTCATATGCTACGAGAATGGACGGGTCTTAATTTAACCCTTTCCCAAACAAGACCTGGTTTTGATGTCCATGAATGAAGAATCAGCATTGTCTCCTTTTCCATCAATGTTTTCTATATTATACAAATATATAAGCATATGTATCAACACCTTTTTTGTCCTCTGCTGCAGCTTTGAATTTGGACACTCTAAAACTTGTTGTCTTGTAAAGAGATAAAACCTTTGTCAAATGACAACATTTAGACTTTTCCAAACAAGAGTCAACATAATGTGTAAAAATTAATACATTGTCATATATAATGTCTATGAATGGAAAAAGTGGGAGAAAATGCTGGTTATGAATATCACTCCGTACCCGCATATGTTTACCAACACATGTCTAGGCCCTTCAAAACTTGTGCGGGTCATAAAGACTAGTAAGTCTATCACAAGGACTGTCGGACCAAAATGCACATTAAACACATTTATGCTATTCAAGTATACATAATTGAGCGGGAATCTGGAAATGATCACTTAAGCCTGTGCATACTCGCAGTCTGATCGCGACCCATGCTGTTCTCAAGACAGGGTCATGGGTCCTGATCTTAGGCATAGGATGGTCTAGGAAACACGATTGCCCCAAATGCTAAAATGGCGTCTTTTCCAGACCCAGGCTCATACATTTATCACGGTGGATAATCACGTGATACAATATTTTCTGAAAAATCGTCAATAATTTTGTAAATACTAGACCGATTTGAATTCGGTTTGAAGAAGAGAATGTGGACAGACGTCACGCATTAGATAGACGTGGTTGATTTTTGAAAAATCAACTGATAAAAAAAATATTGAAGATAAACCAAAATTTTGGTTTATCTTCAATAACTTATTTATCAGTTGATTTTTCAAAAAACAAACACGTCCAGCTTATTATTGACATTTTCCCACCTTCTCTACTTCAAACCGAATTCAAATTGGGCAAGTATTAAAAAAGATATTGAAGATTATCGGAAATTCTGAGTCACGTGATAATACACTGTGTTTATGTAGGCTACACATTTTCTTTTTTGCAAAACGAGAAAAAGGTCTACAGAGAACAGCACCATTAATACAAGTTTCCATTTTGAATAAATACAAATTTAAAGTTTCCCAGACAAATATACGGATCAAAGAAACAAGAGGCCCAAAAGGGCCCGAATCACTCCACTGGCTTATTAATGAAAAGAAGTATCTATTGATTTTTTGTTAGCCTCCGACTGCCATACCCCTGTTTTCTGACAAAGTTTGGTCTGAATTGACCCAATGGTTGACTTTTAACGAATTATTTTGCGCTTTCTGTAAGTCTGATAAGCCCACCCTGCCACGCCCACATTTATGGACCAATCGAAATGCCATGAATAATTTAAGTAAAGTGCCATCTAAGGAACAGTTCTGCCAATTTTGGTCTTAACTAGCCAATGGCTGTTTTGTTACAGAATCATTTTGTGATTTCTTAAAGTCTGATAAGCCCCACCCTGGAACACCGTCAAAATTCTTGTGCAATTTAAGTTAGGTCAATTTAAGGAAAGCCAAGCAAAGAAATGTTTTTTGTCAAGTTTGGACTAAATTGGCCCAATGGTTGATTTTCGAAAAAAAAAATATTTCGTGATTTCTCCAATAAGCCCCGCCATGCCAAACCACCATTTATTGACCTATCAAAATTTTGTTCTCAATTTAAGTAGAGAACCACCCAGAGAACATCTCTGCCAAGTTTGACTAAAGTTGGCCCCATGGTTTGAGAGAAGAAGATTTGTAAAGAATTATTTTGTGATTTCCTCCCAAGTCTGATAAGCCCCGCCCTGCTACGCCCACATTTATTGACAATAAAAAAAAAACCAACATTCAATATAGATAGAGGTTTACCCAAGGTACAAATCTGCCAAGTTTGGTAAAAAATTGGCCAACTGGTTGATTTTAAAGAATTATTTTGTGATTTCTCTAAGTCCGATAAGCCCTGCCCTGCCACGCCCACATTTATGGACCAATTAAAATTCTTTTCGCAATTTAAGTAATGCACTACCCGAGAAACATTTCTGCTAAGTTTGATCAATATTGGACCACTGGTTTGAGAGAAGAATATTTTTTAAAGAAAAGTTACGCACGGACGAACGAACGGACGTACGACGGACTAAATGCCATGACAATAGCTCGATGGCCAGTGAAGCTAAAAATAAAGATTTCGATAATGAAAGGAAAACAACAAGAACAATGATTCTTAGAAAATGACAAAGGCAATATGTTATTTTCTCTTGAAATAAGATACATGTATACAGTTCCTTGCAATACCCGTCTTTCATATCAAAATGTCTTTGCTCAATCTTCATTAATACGTTTTAGTATACATGTAGGCCTACATAATTTTTGTCATAACCCTTCTCAAACTAGACATGGTTTTGACGTCCCTATTAGAAAAGGCTTGGGAAAACATTGAAACAAAAGAAGAAACTGCTGATAACCAGCAGTTTCTCCTTTTGTCTCAATATTTTCTGTGCCATATTTTACACAAATCCTTTAACAATATCCATTTTGTCATCTGTGTTAGTTTTTGAAGTAGATCACCCTATTTTTTTTCGTCTGGGAAAGGGTTAAAATGTGTCTCTTGCTCGTGTACACCATTCTATTATTTCGCTGCTTTTCTTTAGAGACGTTACTTTATCATTTCATTTTATAACATTATGTTTTCGTGCTATAATTGGTTATTCTAACTAATGCTTTTAAAAGATATCAGTTTCTTGTTGCCTATTAGCCAAAAATCACTTTTATGGGGGGAATGCTCCAGTTTCCTAAATTTTTACCAATAATAGAATTTATTTATATTTTGTATGTTGAAATTACATGTTATTACCAATTGAAAAATAAACTAAAAATGGTTGGTCAGCGATCTTGTTTGAATTTTATAGGCATTCGTATCACATACCCCTACATCGAAAATTAAGCAACATGTCCTGGTAATAATTCAAAAAGAAAATGTATAGGTCAGCGCACTCATTAGTGAATCACATCAATTTTTATCAGCTACATATGAATAAAATGACGCAAAACAGTGGTAACTGCGTAAACACTTACTACTGTCTTGCTCTAAATAATCGATTTCCATCTTGAGGAAATCAGTTTCGCATAATAAATAAACTTTTACTGTCGAAAATGGTTCGTTATATTATTGAAAATATGATAGCGAAACATATTGGTACGAAACATTTAATTTACTACAGTAAAGACCGAGTGTTCCGAAAAACTGGAGCATTCCCCCTTTAAAGTTGCGACGAACATGCCAAATTCCATTTACACGTGAACTGTAAACAAAAAAAATATATTCCTCGTAATCGGGGCAATGCTTTGCATTGAAATTGTCGGAATTTTCATCAGAATTTTCGTCAGAATTTTCATGAGAAATGTGTTCTTTTGGATAAAAAATAAAAGTAGCCTAAAATTCACAAGAAAATATCTATGAAATGTCTCTTTTAAATCCTTTGGCTAACTACAGCTTGTTTTAATATTTTCGATGAAAGGCGGTGATTAGAAAGGTGAGATTTTCTCTAAATAATATCTAGGCTATCATTTTTTTCGTTGTCCTATTGTCTTATTTAAAGTTAAAAATATGATTGAGAAAAAGATCAACTGATCATTATCAAATCACACCTTTCATCGTGTTCATTCTTACGTGGCATTTAGATATGAATTATTTTTAAGCAGATTATAAATTACTATTATATTTTGTTAAACTTGTTTTGTTTTTACTTTCGATTCCCTTCCCGGTGTGACGACGAAGACGCCTTTTAACAGTCCGAGTCGATATCTTTAACACGGTGGATAATCACGTGATGCATTAATTACTGAATATCTTCAATAACTTTGTTAATACGGGACCGATTTGAATTCGGTTTGAAGCAGAGAGTGTGGACAGACGTCACGCATTAGATGGACGTGGTGAATTTTTGAAAAATCAACTGATAAAAAAGTTATTGAAGATAAACCAAAGTCTTGGTTTATCTTCAAGAACTTTTTTATCGGTTGATTTTTTTAAAAATCTATCACGTCCAACATTCATGACATTTTCCCACCTTCTCTGCTTCAAACCGAATTCAAATTGGTCAAGTATTGACAAAGTTATTGAAGATCATCGGACATTCTAAGTCGTGTGATTATATTTATGTACATCGTGTTTAATGAAGCTGTAGTCTGTACTGTTTTCCCATTACCAGACGGGAGAATTTTGGACTTTTCGAATTTGATAGGTGTTACAGACGACAATTTCAAGTTGAATTAAAAAAAATCTTTTCATTTTGGTTTACAAAGCATTGTGGAAAATGAAGAAATTGCTTGTCACAAGCAATTTCTTCATTTTCCACAATGTTTTCCTAAACCCTTTCTAGTGAGGGAGTCAAGAAGGGTCTATATGTGGTAATGGGATAAAAGTCTTTCATCATCATTATCGTTTAGCTCTTTACTCTTTCTCATTCTCATACTCATTCCCATTACCACGCAATGACTCCCTATAAGACATAATGGCTTTGGAAAACATTGTGGAAAATGAAGAAATTGCTTGTGACAAGCAATTTCTTCATTTTCCAGAATGTTTTCTACACAAAATGACCCAAAAAGTTCAAAATTCATTGACTTGAAATTGTCATCTGCAACGTCTTTTAAATTTGGACCAGTCTCAAATTTTGTTGTTTGGTAATGGATAAATTAGGCACAGACGCAGAACTGCTCGAAGTTACCCGTGAAGGTTTCCAGCAGTATGTCAAGATAAAAATATGCAGTGGAAAACGATTATATCAATTTTGCATTTGTTTCTTTTCTCTAAATGCTTCATTAACTTAATTCATGTAATAGCTTACAATAAATGGCCTGGCAGAGCAGACCATGCTAATCGATGCTAATCGATAGAGGTCCTCTGCCATGCCATTTATCGTGAGCTATAAGTAAATTGAACATGCTCAACCGTCTTGGATTTTGTCGTTTATAAAAGAGCTAACAGATGTAACAAAATCGTTAGAAAGGAGACAATGTAGGACTTGTCAACCAAGCATGCTAAAAATAGAAATGGCCTCACAAGAATTGGTTTTCCACAAAGTTATTTATAGTCTAAACGTGAAGGGAGTACCCAACATGTGGGATTTCATAATAGATTTTTTGCAAGCAAGACACGTAGAGAAAGACTATCCCTTAACATGATTCATTCTGACTGGTATTTCGGAATCAAATGGTTTAGTTTAAATATCAAAGATGATAATAACCAGGAAATTGAAACACGTGGTAGGGATTTGTTTATTTTACGCGTTGTTGACGCCAGTGACGTTAACGGACGAGGTGTCGGAGTTTCAGTACCCGTGTTACGTTGACGTGTGTACATTTCCCAGACAGTTCTGTAACTCAGACAAATATGAACGGCGGTGCAGTCCATGTGCCGCCTCTCTGTGTAGGGAAACACGGATACCTCTAGCTTGTAAATATCAGTGTAATAAACTAATAAATGGTAAGTTACTCTACTCTTTTTTTTCTAATATTTTATATTTTCCCACCATTCTATCCATATATCCGCCCGTCTAGTCCTATTCATAAGCTCCGACATCTTAATTTCAGCTTTTTTGCTAAGAAATTACTTGTTACGAGCAATATTTCATTTCCCACAATGTTTTTTAATACCACCAAAAAGGCGTTAAACAACATTCATTTAAAATTGTCGTCTGCGACGCCTTTGAATTTAAACCAGTCTAAAATTTTGCCGTCTGGTAATGGATGTGAATAGATTTTGAATGTCTAAATACATGTATGTGGAATACTGTCCGTCTACGCATACGACCCCATTCAACCTTTCTTACCTAAGTTAGGGGCCTACCTCCATTCCTTCCTTCTTCTGACGCCCATGCAGCATACAGTTCCACAATTTGATCGACTACAAACTTCAACGTAATTATCCTTCTAGACGCCTTACAAGATAAATCCTTTGAAATTTCCAAAATATTGTGAGAAATTAAGAAATTGCTTGTGACAAGCAATTTCTTCATTTTTTCACATTTTTTACACAGACAATAGGCCTACTTTTTCATTACACAGAAAGGCATTTTTTGTAAGATTTCTGTTCATTCACTTGACATTTTTTGTCGTCTGAACCATCTGCGAATTTGGACCGGTCTAAGATTTTGCAGTCTGGTAACGGGTTAAACACTGTTTCACAGGCGGCAATCACGTGACTTTGTTTTGATATATTTTCCTCACTTATGTAAACAATTACACTCGGGAAGAACACATTTTCTCAAATTTTAAATCAAATACTTAACTCTCAGTATTGAGATACGTACCATTCGATGCGTTGTAATCTCCGATTTATTTTGAAACCAAGATCTTCCCTCAAATCCTTGTCAAAGCTGAGAACATTCGTGCAAAGTGCAAACATTTCTTAAGAAAATATATCACGGCATTAAAAAATACTTTGCACGAATGTTCTCAGCTTTAACAGAATTTTGGGGGACGATCTTGTTATTATAATAGGCCGGAGAGTACGACGTATCGAATGACAGGTATCTCAATATTGGGTGTTAAGTATTTGATTCAAAATTTGAGAAAAATGTGTACTTACCGAATGTTTTTGTTTACATAAGTGAGGAAAATATATCATAACAAAGTCACGTGATTGCCGCCTG
Source organism: Fragum sueziense (assembly GCA_963680895.1). Lineage (NCBI taxonomy): Eukaryota > Metazoa > Mollusca > Bivalvia > Cardiida > Cardiidae > Fragum > Fragum sueziense. Next base: position 47,214 of record CAVMGG010000893.1, on the reverse strand, counting down.
TGTGTTTATAGCTGGTCCGGTTGATCTGGATTTCATGGATTTTGTCATCTAAAATTTAATTTACTAAATTTAGATTACCCTCATATACGCCTATCTTATCATCTGAGACGGGGCAAAATATTTAAAAATCCAGTCTATCCAGATTGAACCGCATTTTTAAGTTGAAGATTGAAATTCTTGAACATCTTAACCCTTTCCCAAACAAGATACTGGTTTTGACGTCTCATGTAACATTGTCTTGGAAAAACAAACGGATAAAATGATGGTTATCAGCATTTTGGACCTTGTTTTCTATGCTAGATCTATATTCTATACAAATACCATCATCATCAATATTCGTAGTAGGCTACCGTCTGCAGCAGAGCTCTTTCAAATTGAAGCAGTTTGAAAAAATAAGTCGTTTTGGTAAGGGTTATAATTCTAACATTGGTAACCTATGTCAATATTTACAACATTGTCTTGGGCTTTCCAAGATCATACGACATTTCGGATTCCTGTATTTGAATACCCTGTTAAGAATGACATTAACATTTATGTGTAGGTCTATACATCAGCCTAATGCTAGGTTCCCACTGCCGATCTGATCAACTCGATCAACACGACCACCTAATTTACCCGATCAAGCCCGACCAAATGTGTATACACGACTTCTTCTCGATCTCTAGTCGATCAAACTAGACCCCGCCCGAGCACTCCCGATCATTTCCCGATTGAAGCCCGACCATCTTTCCGATGTCTACCGATCACCCCGTCCTTAATTCGAGCCCTACACGATCAAGACCCGACCATCTCGATCTGTACACGACCAGATCGAGCTGATTCTATTCTAGGTGTTCTGAATGAAAATCTTTTTGTAGCGTCTGTGATTTTCACATATTCATAATAACTTCATAATATTGTCAGTTTAAATATGTACATAATTTAAATGTGACGTAAATGTGCTTTTAGCTATTGACTCATCCTTAATATGATTAAATATAGAGATTAATGCACTCTTTAAGGCGTTTGTACCATTATATCAATCGTGCGTGTCATGTCTCAGAGCGGGGAATCACGTGAAATGCAATTTCCGATAACTTTCGATATTTCTGTTATAGCCTACTCTGCGCTGGATCTCGTGCTGTTTGTACACATTTTTTACCACACGACATAGTGTTCTCACTGCCGATCAGATCAACTCGATCAAGCGGTCAAATACAGGTCGAGCTAGGTCTGCAAGAGTGGTCGGGAGCAGTCGAGATGATTTGCATCGCTCGGGCTTCCTACTCGAGTTTTTTTGACATGCAAAAACAGTCAAGTGCGATCGAGTACAAAAATGATCGAGAAGCGATTGTGTATTGATCGGGTAGAAGATCGACCTTGTCGTGAATCAGTCGGGTCTGGAGATCGAGTGTGATCGGGTAGATAATTTGTATTCCGACCTCCAGCGAGCGTGCACTCGATTACCTCGACTTGTACTCCAGTAATTTCCGACCACACCCCGATCAACTCGACCTCTGATTCATCTGTTCACTCAATCAAATCGGATGAAGAGGTCGGGTTTGATCGACTAGAGATCGAGAAGAAGTCATATGGTCGGGATTGATCGAGTGCACTTAAGCGATCGAGTAGATCGAGTTGATCCGCTGCCATAGAGCTGTTGGAAGCACTCGACTTGTACGAGTTATTCCCGAACGCATTCCCGATCAAGTCGACTTCTACTCCAACTGTTCATCCAATCAGATCCCGGTAAAAGATATCGACTCGAGCACACACAATCTCTACTCGAGTGATTGTCGATCAGCTCGATCTTCTATACGATCGATTCTCGAACATCTTCCCGATGGGTTTTCTACTCGACCGCTACACGGGTTTTTTGACGTGTCAAAACTAGTTTGCAGGATTACCGATCGATGTAGACCAAACTCGACCATCTCGACTTATCCCGATCACCCTTGCCGACCGACCTCGACCGGTACTCGATCGCTTGGTCGGGTTTGATCGAGTTAATTTGATCGGCAGTGGGAACCTAGCATAAAGTATAACAGTTTTGCCCTTTCTCAAACGACAAATTTAATGACAAAATGGAACTTGTGTAAATTATGGCATAGAAAATATTGAGACAAAAGGAGAAACTGTTGGTTATTAGCAGTTTCTTCTTTTGATTCGATGTTTTCCTAACCCCTTTCTATTGGGGGCGTCAAAACCAGGTCTTGTTTGGGAGAGGGCTAAAATCTTTCCAATGCGACATTAGTTAGACTGGTTCAATTTGAAAGATGTTGCAGTCGACGAGATAGATGCTTCAAAACGGTAAATAAGTACATACAGAACAGAGAGTATTGAGTTTAGTTTAGTTTATTAGGGTTTTACGCCGTTTTCAACTGCCAGCTAGGGTCATATCGCGGCGGCTGGAGCACCTAACCATGGATTCCTGTTGTTTCTCAAAACAGTACTACCACAACACCTTTACCGAGCTTCCAGCTGCTCGCCCACGTAGGTTAACGATTTCAAACCCATAATTGGTGGGTGACAATTTTGTCAGAAAGGGTATTTGCAGAAAGTATTGAGACAAAAGCAGAAAATGATTGGTATCGGTATTTCTTCCTTTCCTGCAAGGGTTTCTTATCTCATATCCAGTGGGGTTCGTCGTCAAAATAGTCATCATTAAGGAAAGGGTTAAATGCTTACCACGCACAATTGTCTCAATGTGACAGAAATACTTGGGCACGCCTGTGTCTTTTAGTACAAGTAGCCTATGCGATCCCTTTTTGATAGGCCTACTGTAAAATTGTTTAATTTGAACCTAGAGCATTATAATTAACCCATTTCTGAACTAGAACTTGTATCACGGGTGGTAAACAGAGAAACTAGCTCCAAAAAGAGTCAACGGTATTTCGTTTCCTCGTGACATCCGGCCTCTACCGAGGTAGTTGCATAGAGCGAAAATCTGTAAACAAAGGTAGGTCACGAACACATTTTTTCTACAATTATTTCTTTTACAACAGAATTTTGAAAAATCCGGCGATGCTGTAATATGAAGAAATGGTCGAAGTTTGTTGTGCACGAGAATATACCGTGTTAGTGAGCAGAGTTTGAGTACAATCGTTGAAAAACATTTCAAGATCGAAAGTAAAAACTTCTTTACTTTCGATTTTGAAATGTTTTTCAACGATTGTATTAAAACCCTGCTACTAATACCGTATACTTTCGTGCACAACAAACTTCGAACATTTCTTCATATTACAGCATCGCCGGATTTCTCAAAAACTCGCTTTAAAAGAGATAATTTTAAAAAATGTGTTCGTGACCTACAAATTTTCGCTCTATGCAACTACCTCTTTTTGGAGCTAGTTTCTCTGTTTACCACCCGTGTGTATGTAAGACCCAAAATGATGATAGATTTAGATACCAGTGACGGAGAAAAAAAGAGAGATAAATACAACCCTAATTTTACCCTTTTCATCAAGATATGAAGATGAAGATTTGATCTAAATGAATGTGAATAACCCCAGTAGGAATAATTCTGGTTGGGAAATGTTGACAAAATTGGCAATACTGGCAACAGGCTCCAATCACTATGTGGCGAGCCTTCCCTTCTTTTCAAACTATTGAAGATTGGTGGAAGGTTGTTGAGGAGGGCTTGTTTAGGGTACCAAAACGTTGACTTTAGTTGGGAAAAGATTGATTTACCAATAACCAAAGGTGTGTCCATACTTGGGTGCAGTTGTCTTTTACCCTTTTCTAAAAGAAGACGATTTAGCTAAGTGTTGAAAATGACAAAGCTGATATTAATGAATACACAATTAGTGTAATTTATCATGTTCATAGCAAAGAAAATATTGTGAAGGAAAATAGAGAAATGCTGATTATAAGCATAGGCTATTCCGGTCTTTACATTCATCTCACAAACGCAAGGGCGGATCCAGGATTTTTTTTTCAGGGGGGGGGGGGGGGGGTCCAAGCCAAGATTTTTTTTCAGGGGGGGGGGGGGGGTGTCCAAACCCAAATTATGGCTTGAAATGTGGTAAATATGTAACGTTTCACTAGATTTATGTAGTCAAAATTCAATTTTCGGCCAATGCCAGGGGGGGGGGGGTCCTGGGGGTCCGGACCCCCCCCCCCTGACCCCCCCTCTAGATCCGCCCATGCAAACGTGTAATGGATCGTTTTAGCACGACCGATCGCATGCCTTTAATTCCTTCGTGCCAAATGTAGATCACATTACAATACACAGTGAGCGTCCATTATTATGTCGATACCAAGATCGTGACATTAGCAAATGTAGCCCGTCGCACTAAAATTAATAATCTGCGAAGTTTGAAAAGAACCGACCTAGTCAATCTGTGCGGACGGACTGTCCAGACTAACGAGCGAAATCTTCACTCGAAGATAATTTCTTCATTCTTGAATGTTTTTTTCCTATCGTGCCACCTGCTGAGTCTAATCTATTGGTTACTTTGGTTTTACGGACTTCTACAATGGCAATGAATTTTGTGTCAAAAAAGACTGTGTTTACCGTTATGTTTTGATAAACCGTCGGTGCTGTTATAGAATCTCGTAACTACGGCTTGAATCAAGCCGTAGTTACGAGATTTTATAACAACACCTACGAAAATACTATTGTTTGTCCGAATTTACGTCGCAGTTTACTTGGCAAAATCTTTCCCTACTCTCCATTTCCCCATGTTTTACATCAGGGAAAGCGTACTCACTTTTTTGTTTTCCCCTCTATTTTCAGCAGATAAAACTACAGTCAAACCAACTGTCTCAAAAGATTCATTTAGTGATATATCAGGTAGGTTCATTCACATGTCACAATTAAGGTACATGTAGAATACCCGTAATGTGGCCATTTTGAGGTCCATAAATCATCGGCTTTTTTCGAGCGTCATCGTTACGTATCCGGACCTATTCGGGCGCAGTTGTAAACATTCCGCGGTGGAAAGTTCCACCACCGAATGTTTTCGACGTCGCCCGAATAATTCCAAAGTAGTGCGAATCTCATTAAGGATAGACTACCTTAAACTATACACGGATTGGGTGGTCCTGGGGGAGACACATTAGGGAAACAAAGAGGAATATGATGGAAAACATTGACATTTTTTGTAAAACCCTAAATCAGCAACTTTTTTGTTGTGTTATCGCTCACACATACTCGTATTTTATGATTTAGTTAAGGGGGAATGCTCCAGTTTTTCGGAACACTCGGTCATTACTGTAGTAAATTAAATGTTTCGTACCAATATGTTTCGCTACCATATTTTCAATAATATAACACATCATTACAATTTACCATTTTCGACGGTAAAAGTGTATTTATTTCGCGAAACTGATTTCCCCTAGATGGAAATCGATTATAGAGCAAGACAGTCGTAAGTATGTATGCAGTTACCACTGTTTTGAGTCATTTTATTCATGTGTAGCTGATAAAAATTGCTGTAATTCACTAATAAGTGCGCTGACCTATACATTTACTTTTTGAATAATTACCAGGACATGTTGCTTAATACAACGAGGGAGTTTTATCAAATTCTATTATGTAGAACTTGAAATATTTACAAAAATAGCAAATTTTGACGTAAAACAATACAGCTTCGTTGATCTAACCGAACACGTAAGCGTGCTGTTTTATACATTTACACGTTTATAGTAGCACATATTTTGGGTTTGATGTTCTTATCAAATGTAAGGCGTTAGTTTAAATCTGTTTTCGGGACTAAACGATGAATATACAGCATTTTATAAGCATTTTAGTGACCTTGGACAGGTGCAAAAAATTGTGCATTTTTTCGATGTAGGGGTATGTGATACGCATGCCTATAAAATTCAAACAAGATCGCTGACCATCCATTTTTATTTTATTTTTCAATTGGTAATAACATGTTATTTCAACATACAAAATATGAATAAATTCTATTATTGGGAAAAAAATAGGAAACTGGAGCATTCCCCCTTAAAATAAAATGTAGTCTTTAACATTTTTAAAGCTAAACCTTTCTCAAAATTTTGCTATTCGGGAAAGGGTGCGTAAAGGTATTGTGCATTATGAATGAGCATGTTTGTAGGCGTGTGTAATTTTGTTGGTATTTCCATTGCGGAAATGCATTTCCGGAATCCTGTTACATTGTCTGATGCAATGTGCAATTAAATTTAGAACTATGCAATAGATTTGAGTCGAAATATGGAAAAATGGGTCCTTATGGCAGAGAACGTGGACCCCTATATAAACTGGTAAAGATCCGTAATCTTCTCAAAACCCTTTTTTATGGCCCGTAGCAACTCATGCAGGGCAGCGTGGACCATGATCAGGTAAATCTTGTGCACAAACTGATCTGGATCAAAGCTATAGATTAATAAGGACTTTTTTCCAGATCCCGTATCATTTTTTCCTAAGCGACATGGGTGATTAACTATCAGTGCAGATTGTACAACTGATATCAATAAAATGCGGTCGAGTAACGACCTTTCCTAACGACTCCTGAGGCGCGTTCTTTAGAGTGAGTTATCTTGAGATTTCTTAAGATATTTTATGATAAAGCGTTCTTTAGAGCAAGATTTTTAAGACGCTCAATGGGAGGCGCCATTACCCTATACTTCGTGCGGAACCCCTCGGTTCCGAACGCTCCATAATTTATAAACCGCGGTGTTCCGAATGCTCCATATCTATACAAATGACGTCATCATGACGTCATTTGTAAAGATATGGAGCATTCGGAACAGCTCGGTCAAAGTCTCGGTCTTAAAAACGCTTTATCAAAAACATCTTAAGAAATCTTAAAAAATCTCGCTCTAAAGAACGCGGCTCTGGTTTCGACTTCTCTACCAAAGAAAGTTTCAGAAAATATTGAGAGGAAAGAAAAAAATGCCGATAATCAGAAATTTCTCATTTCCTCCCATTTTTTGCCAGAAATGTTACGCGTAACTTAATCTTTACCACTTTCACATTACAGATTCAGAAACGTCATCGCTGTACCTTATAGTAGCGTACAACGCCGTCGTTACGACGTTATTCGTCATATTGCTGTTGGTACTCATAGCGTGTTACGTGCAACGAATACGTACGAAGACAAGCACACATATACGACAGAATAGTTACAGATCGTACGACGGGCAGCCAGAGGGTGTGGAACTTTTAGCAGGAATACAGGCAAATCAATTGGTAGAAAGAATTAAACGTTTAGAGAGGGAACGTAATGAGACAAGAGACGTTACGCCACCGTCTTACAGGACTTTGGGTGAGGATATTAACGTTATTACCCATCGTCTGATCTAGAACTTTTACATATAGATTTTGCAGGCAGTTTAGAATAAGATCAGCATACACATTATGTGCAGTCTGATCTACACCACCTGCCGGGCAACGCGAGAATTTACAGACAATAAAACAAGAGAGAGAGAATGTACTTGGACTAGAGAGGTTATATGATTATTGTTGAGAAAATAACACTAAAATTTCGATTTAAAATCTGTTATGTAAAATAGATCGAAGATCTAAAAGCACTCCCGGCTATTCAGATTTAGTTGATTTGGCCCTACCACAAGTTCCGAACATTTGCAAAGTTTCTGTGCAATATCGTAAGCAGTTGTAACGAAAGAAGTTATTGCATTTATAGAGTTAGTCAAATCATCACGCTGACGCACACACCGCTCATCCATTCTTAAAAGTCAAACTTCAAAACCATGTTACCTAATCTATAAAGCTTTAATTCTTTCTAATTTCTATTTTAGAAACAAATCAGAACAGGACGGATCATATAGATAACCTGGACACGATCGTGACACAGCCTGAGGAAACACGATGTAGACCCGAAATGACTAGCACAGATACACAGACCACACCAAAATCTGCAGACAAATTAAGCTTTAACTTTAACACAGCAAATACAAACTGTAAAGACGTGGTATTTGAATCTGATGATCAAATGTAATGAGAATATGGGGAATGGATTTTCAGCATATCCTCATTTTCCTTAAAAATACATTTTTAAATCGTCGGTAACGTTCAAAATTGCGGTAACTGCATCTTAACGAAGCTGTAGTTACGGTATTTTCGAATGTGACCAACGAAATAAAGCATTGAATAAGCTGCAGTTAGCACCTTCTGGAAGAGAAATGAAGGAAAAGTAGCGAAGCATATCTAGTTTGACATCTATAGAGGTTTGTCAGTCAATGCCGCCATTTTAGCTTTTATTATTTGGTTGCGTCGGGTTTAATGTAACTTTCCTTGTTTTCAATAAAAAATGACATGCCACAAAGAAAAGATAGTCCACCCCTAATGAGTTCGTCGCGACCTCGAAATTGTTTGTTCGGCGTCATGTGAATCTCACGATTGTACTTTGATCCATATGCATTCATGCGCTCTGCAATAAAGGTAAAGTATCGCTGTATCTTAACACATTACTGTACAGTGAGGCCTTTCAACTCCTTACAAGAACAAGCCTAGGAAAACATCGTGAAAAATGAAGAAATTGCTTGTGACAAGCAATTTCTTCATTTCCCACATTTTCTAAACAACAAGACCAAAACATGTAATATTTCATTCATTCTTAATTGTCGTTTGCAACATCTTTGAATTTGGACAAGTCCAAAATTTTGCCGTTTGGTAATGGGTTAATTTGCTGTATGAAGAGATAGAGCATGTTTAAAAAATGATTTAAATACAAGATTCATATACATATATGATATACAGTGAAGCAAGGACAAAATAGGCAAAAGGAGAAAATGCTGACCATCAACATTTTCTACTTTTGTCTCAGTTTTCCCAACCTTTTTCCGTAAGAGATGTTAAAACAAGATCTTGGGAAAGGGTTGAGTTTGAGTTTATTGGGGTTTTACGCCGTTTTCAACTACCAGGGTCATATCGCGGCGGCTGGAGCACCTACCCATGGATTCCTGTTGTTTCTCAAACCAGTACTACCACAACACCCTTACCGAGCCTCCAGCTGCTCGCCCACTTAAGTTAACGATTTCAAACCCATTGGTGGGTGACAATTTTGTCAGAAAGGGTATTAGCCGCGGCCGGGAATCGAACCCGGGACCTCTCGAATGAGGGTCAGATGCGCTACCAACTGCGCTAAGGCCGCGGCCTGGGAAAGGGTTGAAAAACGAAACAATCTTAGCTTGTCATTAGTCAGACAGTATAAATGGCTCTAGAAAAAGGATGACGACTTTCTGAATTTGTCATAGTGTTTCGAAACTCTGTGTTGTGGATACTCACTTGATCTATAAAACCATTCATAAAAATTCCCCATATTAGGTTTGAGTTAATCATTTCCCAAACACGGTCTAGTTAAGTAACAACAAAATTCTATCAGTTAAGTTTTAAGCAATATGATTTCTTCAGTAACATGTTTATGCTTTCATCTGTTCAATTATTAAACTGTCCCTTGATAATAACTAGTTTTGACATCCATATTAAACAAGGTGTCAAACTGTCACAAGATACGCCCGTAACACTGCTTTATGTCAACAGGGGGAGCGGGTTGGTAAAAGTTTCATGGTCCTAGCTATTATACTTTTCGAGATATGCCCTGGACGATTCAAGTATGAAAACAACAAAGGGCAATAACTCAAAATATAGGCTAGGTAGAGTTAAAATTCTTGTGCACTGCACTCCTCCTTAGTGAGATCTATACACCCATGAAGTTTCATGATCCTAGCTATAATACTTTTAGAGATATACTCCGGACAAGATTCAAGTATGAAAAACAACAAAGGGCAATAACTAAAAAAATAAGCCAGGTAGAGTTATGGTTCTTGTGCACTGCACTCCCCCTTGGTGAGATCTATACACCCATGAAGTTTCATGATCCTAGCTATTATACTTTTAGAGATATACTCCGGACAAGATTCAAGTATGAAAAACAACAAAGGGCAATAACTCAAAAAATAAGTCAGACAGAGTTATGGTTCTTGTGCACTGCACTCCCCCTTGGTGAGATCTATACACCCATGAAGTTTCATGATCCTAGCTATTATACTTTTAGAGATATACTCCGGACAAGATTCAAGTATGAAAAACAACAAAGGGCAATAACTCAAAAAATAAGTTAGGTAGAGTTATGGTTCTTGTGCACTGCACTCCCCCTTGGTGAGATCTATACACCCATGAAGTTTCATGATCCTAGCTATTATACTTTAAGAGATATACTCCGGACAAGATTCAAGTATGAAAAACAACAAAGGGTAATAACTCAAAAAATAAGCCAGGTAGAGTTATGGTTCTTGTACACTGCACTCCCCCTTGGTGAGATCTATACACCCATGAAGTTTCATGATCCTAGCTATTATACTTTTAGAGATATACTCCGGACAAGATTCAAGTATGAAAAACAACAAAGGGCAATAACTCAAAAAATAAGCCAGGTAGAGTTATGGTTCTTATGCACTGCACTCCCCCTTTGTGAGATCTATACACCCATGAAGTTTCATGATCATAGCTATTATACTTTTAGAGATATACTCCGGACAAGATTCAAGTTTGAAAAACAACAAAGGGCAATAACTCAAAAAATAAGCCAGGTAGAGTTATGGTTCTTGTGCACTGCACTCCGTAATGATGAGAAGAATATAACTGCCAAGTTTAAAGTCAATCGGACTTAAGGTGACAGAGTTATGCTCCGGACAAAGAAGTGGACGCCACCGGACGCCCGGACGCCCGGACGCCGGACGCCGGACATCACGGGTGATCCCATAATACGTCCCGTCTTCGACGGGCGTATAAAAAGGTTCAAAATCATCGATATAAAAGATGGAAAGACATTTTCCCTATTATTTCAATGCTTTCAATGATGCAAAAATGTTGAGCTTTTCCTAGCATAATTGCTGCCAATTCCAACACTGTTCAATTTGGACAATTCTAAAATTGCATCATTTGGGAAAGCGTTAAGTTCAGTGATATAAAACAATAGAGCCAGGAGATCAGACTGTGTGTACATACAGACTGATCAAGAACCATGTTGTTCTTCAAAAGCTTCTTCATCACATGTAGTCAGCCTAGGAGGGCAGTGTGATCACTGATTAGACTGCAATTAGGCACAAGCTGATCTGGAAAATGGAGGTCCCAAATTATTTAAGGTTTCGGACCCTTTTGTAGATCCTTGTTCATTTGAATGTAGCTTGACCCTTTACAAAACTGCAAATTTTACATTGGTCCAATTTCATAGCTGTTTCTTTCTGTGTAGAAAACATTGTGGGCAATAAAGAAATTGCTTGTTACAAGCAATTTCTTCATTTCCAATGATGTTTTCCAAATCCTTTATCTGATGGGGTGTCAAAAAGCATCACCGGGGGGCGTCAAAATGCATCACTGTGTGTAAAAGGTTAAGTTCTGTTCTGATTTCCGAAAGAAATTATTTGGTTGTAAGACAATTCTTTTTATCTATGGGACTCATTCTTTATTAATAAAGCACAAAGTATATTATCATATGCCAGTCTTTATTTATATCTATATATTTGTCAAATCTCTATTTGTTATTCCCATATAACTATGTAATAGCCTACCATCCTAAAATGGGGCTGGTGTATGCTTTTGTTTGCTGTTTCAAAATTAATCAACTCTTTTAATTCCTACGGTTTATATTGTGCATGTGATATACAGCCAAGTAAGTCAGGTAAAGTAGTTAATATGTGCCTATATCACTTCCATTTTAAGGTGGTAGGCTAATACCTCTATATATCTTTATTTTGTTTGGGAAAGGATTGATATAATCAAATTAGAGTCTTGAAGTGTGATAGAGTAATTTGTAAAATTACAGGGTCATTTTACATTTGTTTAGTTGTTATTTGTTCTCATTAAACATTTATTTGAATGTTTCTTTATTTTTGTGACTTCATCCTTTCCCAAACAAGACCTGATTTTAATGCCACTAATAGAAAGGGCTTGGAAAAACGTAGAGACAAAAGAAGACAATGATGATAACCAGCATTTTTTTCTTTTGCTTCAATATTTTCAGTGCTCTATTGTACACAAGTCATATCTTTATTGAGATTCATTTTGTAATATGCAGCACCTTCAAATTGTAAAGGTGAAATTTTTGTCAGTTATGGTTAGATTAACCCTTTCCCAAACAAGACCTGGTTTTGACGTCTTTAATTGAATAGGCTTGGGAAAACATTGAGGCAAAAGCAGAAACTGCTGATAACCAGAAGTTTCTCCTTTTGTCACAATGTTTTCTATGCTAAATCATACATAAATTTAATCATAATCAACATCAATTTTGCTGTCTTCAGTAGCTTTTGAATTGGACCACCCTAAATATTTGTCGTCCGAGGAAGGGTTAATCCTTCAGCTGCAGTTATACCACAAATGTGACTGCATTTAACCCTTTCCCAAACGGCAAAATTTCAAAAGATCCATTTCAAAATCTGCTGCAGACAACAAATGGAGCTTGTTTGAGATAGAATTTGTGTACAATATAGCATGGAAAATATTGAGACAAAAGGAGAAACTGCTGGTTATCAGCAGTTTCTTCTTTTGTTTCAATGTTTTCCCAAGCTATTTCTATAAGGGACGTCAAAACCAGGTCTTGTTTGGGAAAGGGTTAAGTTCAACCCAGCCTTGTCGTATGGTTTCATGGTAAAGCACCAACAATATTCTTGTGTCAACAAGAGAATCATTCATAACATGATAACAACAACAAATTCACAAACAGCGCTATCTGACAGTTGGGTCTGATATACTCATTTCTGGATCACATGTAAATGATATGGTGATGGCATAACGCGTCCCTGTCTTTAACTTCTCGACAAAATGTACATTTTCTGAACCAGACGTGAAAAATGACACTCGACCTGTAATAGATAAAAATTCAACCTTTTCCTAAACAGTAAAATTTATTGATGGCCTAAATTTATAGGAGCTGCAGATGACAAAATAATCCATATTGAAAGAAGAGAAATTGTACAGTATAGCACAGAAATCATTTATGCAAAAGAAGAAATTCTGATTAGATCTATCAGCATTTTCTTGTTTCGTCCAAATGTGACATCCATTTTGATAGGTTTTTCTTCCTTTAAAAATTGTTCAAACTATCACTTTTTCATGTCTATCTTCAAATAACCCTTTCCCCAATGAAAAAGTTTTGTACTTGTTCAATTTGACAGGCATTGCATATGAAAATTTGATTTGATTTATTGGGGTTTAATGTCGTTTTCAACTGCTATGGTCATATCATTGTGGCTGGAGCACCTTACCATGGATTCCTGTCATTTCTCATACCAGTTCTACCATATCATCTTAACCATAGGTGGGTTGTTAATTTTGTCAGAAAGTATATTTGCTGTTGTTCAAACCCAGGATCTCTCAAGTGAGAGGCAGATGCACTACCAACTACCCTAAGGCCTCTGCCATTGCAGATGACAAAATTAATGTTGATAAAAAGGTAGACCTTGTGAATCATAAAAGTTTCATGAACCTCTCTAACCGTGTTACTGGAGAAAGTGTTATGTTATGAATGCACTGACAGTGGTAAAAGCAGCTTTCAAAAATCTTTCCTATTTTTGGACAGCAAAAGCTCTTTACAGATTTTTGGAAAAAAAAATTGTAGGAAATGAAGAAATTTTCTGGCATAACAATTTCTTCATTTTTCAAAACATTTTCTAAAGTCTTCATCTTGTGGGCAGTTACAAGACGTAATAAAGTGGGAATACCTAATCTCGGTTCTACAGTTCTATTAACATCTTTATCCACAAATATAAATCTCCCACCAGTAAAATCTGTGTTGTAGGTACTCAAATATAGTAATGATGTGTAGTGGAATGACCCATATGTTATCTGAAAGATTCAATTCAAGCAATGAAAATATAACATAAATATAGCACAAAATATAATATAGCTTGTTTCAAGCTGCAGTTACGAGTTTTTGTTGAAAAGCAGCGATATGTAATATTAAATACCTTCAGCCCCGAATCTAGATAGGTCAATTGCTGATAACCAGCAGTTTCCTCTTTTCCCTTGATGTTTCCTTTGCCGAAATAAAGCAAGAGGGCCATGATGGCCCTATATCACTCCACTGGCTGTATCAGTTTTCAAATTGGCTGTTCAAAATTTTCGCCTTTTGGGAGTGTAAACTAGAAATCTATCACTAAAGGTGATAAAATATCCCAGCTGCTACCTTTGTCCGGACAATCCTTTTTATAAAACTAGTTAGTCCTGGCGGCCTGGAAGCGCTCCACAGGCCTGATTATTTGTCTTGTTGAATGCAATTTCAAAGGTTCAGGCTGCGCAAACAAGCAAATGCATGACGAAGCTGAAAATTACAAGCAAGTAAGATCCTATGGTCAGTAAGATTTCTGTGAAAGTTTTGTATTGATTTATTAATACTAATGGTCGCAAAAGTGAAAATAAAGCCGAAAATGGCAATTTTGTCAATAACAAGGGCACATAACTCATTCAAAATCAGATCAAGCTGAAAATTACACCAAGGCAAGATCTTATAGCCACCAACTGTCCTACTTTTGTCTTGATTGGTCTATATTTCGTAGTTGCTATCTAGAGTGAAAGCAATGTCAAAATAGTGCTTGAAATGCCAATTTTGTCAATTTGAAGGGCAAATAACTCATGACGTAAAATTCATATCAAGCTGAAAATTATACCAAGGCAAGATCTTATAGTCACCAACATTATGTAGAAGTTTTGTCTTGATTGGTCAAAATTTGTAGATGCTAGAGTGAAAACAAAGTCAAAATAGGGTCGAAAATGGCTATTTTGTCAATTTCAAGGGCACATAACTCACAATGCTATGTTCAAAATCAAGCTGAAAATTATACCAAAGCAAGATCTTATAGTCACCAACATTCTGTACAAGTATTGTCTAGATTGGTCTATAATTCTATTTGCTAGAGTGAAAACAAAGTCAACATAGAGCCAAAAATGGCAATTTTGTCAATTTCAAGGGCACACAACTCATGATGTAAAATTCAGATCAAGCTGAAAATTATACCAAGGCAAGACCTTGTAGTCACCAACATTCTTTTATAGTTTTGTCTTGATTGGTTAATATTTGTGGATTTTAGAGTAAAATTAAAGTCAAAACCAGCTATTTTTGACATTCAAGGGCAGATAACTCAGGTTGTTCTGATTTGATCCAAATTCTTTGAAGGAATCTGAGAGAGGGTCACCCAAGGATCATTCTTGTGAAGTTTGATTGAAATCCATTTAGTAGTTTCTGAGAAGAAGATTTTTTAAGAAAAAGTTTACGGACGGACTGACGGACGGACGCACGCACACACGACGGACACACTGCCATGACAATAGCCCGCTGGCCTGTCGGCCAGTGGAGCTAAAAAACAAAGGGGAATAACTCACAAGATAAGCAAGGTAGAGTTATGCTCTTTCTCTACTCCTCCTTAATAAGATCCATCTATCCATGAAGCTTCACTATCATAGCTACTTTACTTTCAGAGATATGCCACGAACAAGTATTTTGTACGAGGACAGACAGATATACAGGCAGTCTGTCTGATAAATATTCTCAATCATGACCTGGTTTTGACAACAAAGGTGTGGGAAATCATTGAGCCAAATGCTGCTTACCATTATCTTCTCCTTTTGTCACAATATTGTTTATCTTATTTCATCCTACAATCCTAACATTTTAACCCATTACCACACATCAACTCTTTTTGACCCCCAAAATAAACGTATAATGGCTTTAGCAAACATTGTGTAAACTGAAGAAATTGATTGTAACAAGCAAATTTCCTCAATTTCCCACTTCTACTCCAAAAGACAATAACAAATTTAATTCCATTCATTTGAAATTGTCTTCTGCCTGCACCATCTTTCAATTTGGATCAGCCTAAAATTAAGCTGTTTGGAAATGGGTTAAACATCCATTCTAATGTCTTCATCAGTTTTCAGATTGGAATACATGTAGTTCAAATTTTTGCTGTTTGGAAAGAGTTAACCCATTACCACACATTGACTCTTTTTGACTCCCTACAAGATAATGGCTTTGAAAAACATTGTGGAACAAGCAAATTCGTTGAATTGATATCCCCTGCCGAATATATTTTCATTGTCAATAAAGTAGCGCGGAAACGAATATAACTCTGTATGTATATGGCTTCAACAGAACGAATATCACTCTGTATGTATATGGCTTCAACAGAACGAATATCACTCTGTATGTATATGGCTAAAACAGTCAGGGGCAGTAACTCTGAATTCGACGGTCGAATCCGGTAACCCCGACAATATGCCCATGTCCTCATTGTAGTGAAGCTGTGAGCCAAGTTTCATTGAAATCCAGTCTATAGTTTTCAAGAAATAGCGCGTAAACGAATATAACTCTGTATGTATATGGCTAAAACAGTCAGGGGCAGTAACTCTAAATTCGGCGGTCGAACAGGGTAACCCCGACGATATGCGCATGTCCACATTGTAGTGAAGCTGTGTGCCAAGTTTCATCGAAATCCGGTCTACAGTTTTCAAGAAATAGCGCAGAAACGAATATCACTCTGTATGTATATGGCTTAAACAGTCAGGGGCAGTAACTCTAAATTCGACGGTCGAACCGGGTAACCCCAACGATATGCGCATGTCCGCATTGTAGTAAAGCTGTGTGCCAAGTTTCATTGAAATCCGGTTTATAGTTTTCAAGAAATAGCGCGGAAACGAATATCACTCTGTATGTATATGGCTAAAACAGTCAGGGGCAGTAACTCTAAATTCGCATGTCCACTTTGTAGTGAAGCTGTGTGCCAAGTTTCATCGAAATCCGGTCTACAGTTTTCAAGAAATAGCGCGGAAACGAATATCACTCTGTATGTATATGGCTTAAACAGTCAGGGGCAGTAACTCTAAATTCGACGGTCGAACCGGGTAACCCCGACGATATGCGCATGTCCGCATTGTAGTAAAGCTGTGTGCCAAGTTTCATTGAAATCCGGTTTATAGTTTTCAAGAAATAGCGCGGAAACGAATATCACTCTGTATGTATATGGCTTAAACAGTCAGGGGCAGTAACTCTAAATTCGACGGTCGAACCGGGTAACCCCGACGATATGCGCATGTCCGCATTGTAGTAAAGCTTTGTGCCAAGTTTCATTGAAATCCGGTTTATAGTTTTCAAGAAATAGCGCGGAAACGAATATCACTCTGTATGTATATGGCTAAAAAAGTCAGGGGCAGTAACTCTAAATTCGGCGATCAAACCGGGTAACCCCGACGATATGCGCATGTCCACATTGTAGTAAAGCTGTGTGCCAAGTTTCATTGAAATCCGGCCTATACTTTTCTAGAAATAGCGCGGAAACGAATATCACTCTGTATGTATATGGCTAAAACAGTCAGGGGCAGTAACTCTAAATTTGACGATCGAACCGGGTAACCTCGACGATATGCGCATGTCCACTTTGTAGTAAAGCTGTGAGCCAAGTTTCATCGAAATCCGGTCTATAGTTTCCAAGAAATAGCGCGGAAACGAATATCACTGTATGTATATGGCTAAAACAGTCAGGGGCAGTAACTCTGAATTCGGCAGTCGAACCGGGTAACCCCGACGATATGCGTATGTCCACTTTGTAGTAAAGCTGTGTGCCAAGTTTCATTTAAATCCGGTTTATAGTTTTCAAGAAATAGCGCCGAAACGAATATCACTCTGTATGTATATGGCTAAAACAGTCAGGGGCAGTAACTCTAAATTCGGCGATCAAACCGGGTAACCCCGACGATATGCGCATGTCCTCATTGTAGTAAAGCTGTGTGCCAAGTTTCATTGAAATCCGGCCTATACTTTTCAAGAAATAGCGCAGAAACGAATATCACTCTGTATGTATATGGCTAAAACAGTCAGGGGCAGTAACTCTAAATTTGACGATCGAACCGGGTAACCTCGACGATATGCGCATGTCCACTTTGTAGTAAAGCTGTGAGCCAAGTTTCATCGAAATCCGGTCTATAGTTTCCAAGAAATAGCGCGGAAACGAATATCACTGTATGTATATGGCTAAAACAGTCAGGGGCAGTAACTCTGAATTCGGCAGTCGAACCGGATAACCCCGACGATATGCGTATGTCCACTTTGTAGTGAAGCTGTGTGCCAAGTTTCATCGAAATCCGGTCTACAGTTTTCAAGAAATAGCGCGGAAACGAATATCACTCTGTATGTATATGGCTTAAACAGTCAGGGGCAGTAACTCTGAATTCAATGGTCGAACCAGGTAACCCCGACGATATGCCCATGTCCTCTTTGTAGTGAAGCTGTGTGCCAAGTTTCATCGAAATCCGGTCTATAGTTTCCAAGAAATAGCGCGGAAACGAATGTCTGACGGACGGACGGACGGACAGACGGACGGAAGGACGGACATGGCAAAAACAATATCCCCCCGAAAAACTTTTTCGGCAGGGGATAAAAAGAAGAAATTGCTTGTGACAAGCAATTTCTTCATTTCCCACAATTTTTTCTACCCAGAAAGATCAAAGAATGCGAAATTTCATTCAATTCATATTGTCGTACACAGCATCTTTGAATTTGGACAAGTCTAAAATTTTGTCGTGTGGTAATGTGTTAACCCTTTCCCAAACAAGACCTGGTTTTGACATCCTAAATAGATAAGGCTTGGGAAAACATTTAGACAAAAGAAGAAACTGTTGATAACCAGCAGTTTCTCCTTTTGTCTCAATATTTTCTTTGCCATATTTTACACAAATCATATCTTTGATAACATCCATTTTGTCATTTGTGGCAGTTTTTGAAGTGGAACACCATGAAAATTTGTTGTTTGGTAATGTGTTAATACATTTGCCGTCTCACCTTGTCTATATGTGGATGCCAGTACTCATCGTGGACTGTTTTAGCCTCTGTGGTGTTCATCCGGGAGAAAAATGTGGGCTTTGTTAAATACAGCTGTGTTAACGGAATGTTAAAATGGTCGGCTATAGCTTGATGTATCTTGTTCTTAACTTGTCTGTGAAATAAACATGCCAGGATTTAGAAAAATGTCTTTTTTGGCTTTTGAGTCTAACATGGATCCAGATCAGCCTGCATATACATGCAGTCTGATAAAGAACCATGTTGTTAGCTTACTGTTTCTCCATGACCTGGAGCAACAGCAAGAGAACAGCATGGATCTCGGTCAGAGTCCACACAGGCACAGGCTGCAGTGTTCTCTCCAGCTCAATAAGCTGTATTTGCCCCACTACAGCTTCATGTAAATCAGTGGAATGCCACTACAGCTTCAAAATTACCCCTACAGCTTCATTTCTTCAAAATGGTCACCTGATGGAGACATTGAGAGGTATATCATGTCAACAAGAGCTGTCCGAAGACAGCGCGCTCGACTTTCTAAGTTGCTTAGTATAAAGGGGGCATAACTCCAAATATAGTGGAGTCAGGGTCATGGGCCCTGGTAGTAAGGTAGAAGGTGTGATGGTGAATAAGTATTCCAAGTTTGGGTTGAATCCCTTTGATAGTATGGAAGTTATTGATGTTTGAAAAAATTTTAACCTTTGTTGCAACGCCAACGCCGACGCCCGGGCGACAGTATAAGCTCTCATTTTCTTCGAAAAGTCGAGCTCAAAACTGAAAAATAATGCATTCTTATAAATCAAAATGTAATAATTCTGTATAAAAACATTATGGGAAAAGAAGAAATTGCTCAAATTGAGCAATTTCTTCTTTTTCCATTATGTTTTTATTCACAATTATTTGCATGAACACAATGCATTTTAAGGTTTACCAGTGCCACTACGGCTTCAAATTTTACTGCGGAGAACCCTGGGCTGTACTTGAAACATGGCTGTCTCAAAATACTATAAAGGGATCTTTTTTCTAGATCCCAACTAAGCTGATACTAAAGGCTTTGTTATCCCTTTCTCAAACTATTCATAGACTTGACAAACCAAAGGGGAAAAGTATTTGAAAACAAGAGGACCATGATGACCCTTAATTTTTCACCTGAACTAAGATGACACGGATGAGAAATGATGGCATGAGGTGAAGGAGGGCACATAACTCAGTATGTTATATTTTGATCATACTGAAAATTACATTCGCTCAAGATCTTATGGTAAAAAGAAAATGCTTAAGTTGCGTCTTGATTGGTCAATATTTGTTGCTTTTAGAGTGAAAACAAAGTTGAAAATAACAATTTTATAAAATTCAAGGGCACATAACTCAGAAAGCTAAACTAGAATATCACTGAAAGTGATCATACCCCCCAAAAGTGCTGTGTTTGTGCATTTTGAGATGTACATTTCCTATGAACTGTGAAATGATCAAGTGAGAAAAAGAGCAAACAAAAATATGCACATCTCAACGTGGTAATGAGTTCACATGTGAAGTTTGAACAAAATTGATTCAGAAGTTTATGAGAAATAGAGTGGACAAAAAATTGAAAAACCAATAAACACACGTTGATTTCGCGTAAAATGGCAATTTTCAGCAAAAGGCCATAACTCAGTCAAAAATCAATGAAACATCACAAGAATTAAATATGCACATATTTGAGAGCTACTAAGCATAACTGTAAAGTCTTTTTGAAATTCGTCCATTAGTTTCCGAGAAATTGAGCGGACAAGAAAATTAACTCAAGGGCCATAACTCCGTCAAAAATCTATGGACCGTGCAAAAAATTTAGTAAGCACATCTCAACTTAGTAATGAGTTCACAAGTGATGTTTGAACAAAATTGGTCCAATAGTTTATGAGAAATAGAGTGGACAAAAAATTGAGAAACCGATCAACACACATTGATTTTGCATTAAATGGCAATTTTCAGCAAAGGGCCATAACTCAGTCAAAAATCAATGAATCATCACCAAAATTTGATATGCACATATTTGAGAGCTACTAAGCATAACTGTAAATTTTTTTGAAATCCGTCCATTAGTTTCCAAGAAAGTGAGTGGACAAGAAAATTCACTCAAGGGCCGTAACTCCGTCAAAAATCAATAGACCGTGAAAAAAATTTATTATGCACACCTCAACTTAGTAATGAGTTCACAAGTGATGTTTGAACAAAATTGGTCCAATAGTTTATGAGAAATAGAGTGGACAAAAAATTGAAAAACCGATCAACACACATTGATTTTGCGTAAAATGGCAATTTTCAGCAAAGGGCCATAACTCAGTCAAAAATCAATGAATCATCACCAAAATTTGAATTGCACATATTTGAGAGCTACTAGGCATAACTGTAAAGTTTTTTTGAAATCCGTCCTTTAGTTTCCGAGAAATTGAGCGGACAAAAAAATTCACTCAAGGGCCGTAACTCCGTCAAAAATCAATGGACCGTGAACTTTTTTTTAGTATGCACATCTCAACTTAGTAATGAGTTCACATGTGAAGTTTGAACAAAATTGGTCCAATAGTTTATGAGAAATAGAGTGGACAAAAAATTGAAAAAACGATCAACACACATTGATTTTGCGTTAAATGGCAATTTTCAGCAAAGGGCCATTACTCAGTCAAAAATCAATGAATCATCACCAAAATTTGATATGCACATATTTCAGGGCTACTAAGCATAACTGTAAAGTTTTTTTTGAAATCCGTCCATTAGTATCTGAGAAATTGAGCGGACAAGAAAATTCACTAAAGGGCTGTAACTCCGTCAAAAATCAATGAACCGTGACAAAAATTTCATATGCACATCTGCACTTGGTAATGAGTTCACATGTGAAGTTTGAACAAAATTGGACCAGCAATTTAGGAGAAATAGAGCGGACAAAAAAGCTACAGACCGACCGACCGACAGACAGACAGACCAACGGACAAGCTGACTCCTATATACCCCCCAAATTGAATTTGGGGGGTATAATTATGATCAAGCTAAGAATTACATTCAAGCAAAATATTGTGGTTACCAACATTTTGATTTGAGTTTTAGTAACACCCATTTTTGTCATCTGCAGCATAACAATATTTAATCTTTCTACAATTATGTCATTTAAACAAGAGGGCCGTTGGCCCTAGGTTGCTCACCTGAGATGGGGATTTATAACAGATCAGATTTCTTACAGGTAATGCAATAAAGGGTCAAAGATCATATGTACGCCGCTATGCGATTTCAAACCATAGAAAACCCAGAAAACTACCTTAGTGCAATATCATATGTAACTCAAATATGGTGTTTCATCCAATTCGGCTATTTGGTTGTGGAGAAATTGCTTTGGACAGATGGAATTAAAATAAAACATACAGACTGACAAACAAACAGAAATTTACAAACTGACCTAGATCTATGACCTTGAACCTACCTAAATATATATATCAAATAGAACATCTACTCATGATAAAGAACACATTTACCCATACATTTTTTTAAATCCATGCATAAATGTAGATGCTATGCGCCTGCTAAGCAGATTTTTACTAGAAGTCCCTTTTTCTGTGACAAGGTTTTATATTGAAAAGCAAAAAAAAAGTACCTCTTAGCAATATCATAAGCAATGCAAATATTAAGTTTTGTCAAATTTGGCTCTGCGGTTATTGAGAAATTACTTCTGACAGATTTCGTGTAATTTCTCTTTTTCTGTTGCCATGGCAACCAGAGTTGTTTTTTTTTCTATAAATTGCAATTCTGTTAGCAATTTTTGAAATGTGACCTCCTAAGGAATATTTCTGCCTAGTTTGGTAGAAATTAGCCTGATAGTCTAGGAGGAGATATCATTCAACGATGTCATTGAGATTTGATGGAAAATCTCCTTTTCTGTTGCCATGGCCACCAGAGCTTTTAAAAGATTTCAATTCTTTTAGCAATTTTTAAAAAGAACCTCCTCAGAAATATTTCTGCCAAGTTTGGTTGAAATTGGCCAAGTAGTTTAGGAGATGTTGTTCAAAGAAATTATTGAGAATTAGTCAAATTTCTCCTTTTCTGGTGCCATGACAACCAGAGTTTTCAGTCAATTTCAATTCTTTTAGCAATTCTTAAAGACGACCTCCTAAGGAATATTTTTTCCAAGTTTAGTTGAAATTGGCCTGGTAGTTTAGGAGGAGATGTTGTTCAAAGATAGTATTGAGATTCAGTCAAATTTCTCCTTTTCTGGTGCCATGGCAATCAGAGTTTTCAGTCAATTTCAATTATTTTAGCAATTCTGAAAGGGGGTCATCTAAGGAACATTCCTGCCAAGTTTGGTTGAAATTGGCTTGGTAGTTTAGGAGGAGATGTTGTTCAAAGATAGTATTGAGATTCAGTCAAATTTCTCCTTTTCTGTTGCCATGGCAACCAGAGTTTTTTATGGATTTCAATTCTTTTAGCAATTCTGAAAGGGGGTCACCTAATGAACATTTATGTCAAGTTTAATTGAAATTGGCCGAGTAGTTTCGTTGGAGATGTCGTTCAAAGATAGTATTGAGATTCAGTCAAATTTCTCCTTTTCTGTTGCCATGGCAACCAGAGTTTTTTATGGATTTCAATTCTTTTAGCAATTTTGAAAGGGGGTCACCTAAGGAACATTCCTGCCTAGTTTGGTTGAAATTGGCCCAGTAGTTTAGGAGGAGATGTCGTTCAAAGATAGTATTGAGATTCAGACAAATTTCTCCTTTTCTGTTGCCATGGCAACCAGAGTTTTTCATGGATTTCAATTCTTTTAGCAATTCTGAAAGGGGGTCACCTAAGGAACATTCCTGCCAAGTTTGGTTGAAATTGGCCATGTAGTTTAGGAGGAGATGTCATTTAAAGAAATTGTTGACGGACGACGCACGACGGACGGACGCCGGACAAAAGGTGATCACAATAGCTCACTTGAGCTTGTGCTCAGGTGAGCTAAAAAGGGTTAAAACAAAGCCTACACTGTCTCACCTGTAAATTGAAAAGTCTTTGTCTGAGAAGCTATCTTCCTCGGATAAAATACTGTAATGTAGAAACCAGAGCTATAGATAAGAGAGGTTTATGGCTTTTCAAAATTGAAATATTTCATTAATTGCTTATCAAACCCAATGTTGTGCGTACTCATTGAATTGTCTCTTCAAGACAATTTAATGAGCAACCACAAAATAGGGTTTGGATTTCAAATAACACTATTCATGAATAAAAAACACTATTCTAACAAAGATAACTTAACACAGATCTGTTATTATTGTCGGAAAACTAAATCGTGACAATAGCAAAAACGTCTGCCATTGTTGTGTCATTTTTAGAGTTACAACAATTTCTTTCTTTCTAAGTTTACCCAATACTAACAAACATTTTGTGAAGTTTTCGTGTAAAGGGTTGATAAGGGTTAACATGGAACCGATAGATATCATTGAAAAGAAGTTGCATGTATACCAAATTTGACCATTGTATGTCAAGTACTTTTGGAGAAAAGGCAAATGTTAAGTTTTCGGACAGACAGACAGATGGACGGACGGACACAAGTAAAAATATATGCCCCCAATCTCTCGATATGGGAGCGTAAAAATTACAAAATGGTTTCCTTTTCATAGTAAATTTTACAAAAATAATGGATCCTTTTGAAACACCGAAGTGAAAAAGCTTGGTAAAATATTATTGAAGAAAAGGAGGAAAATGCTGATCAGATAATGAGCATTTTCTTCCTTTTCTGCAGTATTTTCCACCATATCAAAGAGAATTTTCAAATTGATGATTTGATTTCTTTGAATTTGGACGGTTTACAATTGCACCTTTTGAAGAAAAGATAAATTCATTATTATGTAGAGGTCAAAATGCATACAAGGATTAACCAATTACCAATTAACAGTTTTGGCTTGTTCAAATTTAAAAGGTGTTGTAGACAACAATTTTAAGGTGATGTAATTATAAAAATGAGAGGCCCAGGAGGGCCTGAATCGCTCCACTGGCTAAAGTGGAAGAATTATCTCATGATTTCTTGTAAGCCTTACACAGCGAAATCTTGAAATTTGTGAATAAATTTTGAAGAGAGACTCAAAGAACATTCTTACAAAGTCTGATTCAAATTGGCCTAATGGTTGATTTTTAAAGAATTTTCTTATGATTTCTTCAAGTCTGATAAGCCCCTTCCTCCCTGCCACGTCCACATTTTTTGACAAATATAAAAATTTGTGAACAAATTTTGAAAAGAATGACTCAAGGCACATTCCTGCAAAGTTTGGTTCAATTGGGCACACTGGTTGATTTTTAAAGAATTTTCTTATGATTTCTTCAAGTCTGCAGAGCTTCAGATTGACGGTGCGCCCGCGCCAATCCCGCATATTTTCAAAATATGACGCACGAAATTATGTAGTGGTGCGCCAGCCGGGCGCTACTCTCTTACGAACAGAGCGCATTCTCCCTACATTTCATTTCGATAGAATGAGCTCTGTTCTCGCGGGGTCGTTTCACGTCTAATCTCGGGGCCTTGGCGGGATTTCGGTATCCAATCGTCGCCAATATACTCATAAACAATCAAAATTTCTGATACAAGAAATGATTGGCTGACGCTTCAAATTACCGGCTTCAGCCAAAAATAGAAGCGACGTAATGTATACGTAATCAAACATGATCAAACTGAATGATTTTGATTCGATAATTCAAATGTTACCGGCTTCAGCCAAAAATAGAAGCAACGTAATGTATACGTAATGATCATGCAAGATAAAGCTGATTGATTTTGATTCGATAATTCAAATGATGTGCTATAATTAGATTATGACGACCAAATAGGCTGTTGGCGTACCGAAAACTGCAGAGGTCATATTTGATGGTTTAATCAATATAGAACTCGGCTTTGGAGAGTAGCCGGGCGCACGAATTTCAGTAAAAGTATGATCATGAAATAGTAGATTGACCTTCGCATAAAGCACCCGTAATATCAAGCTAAGTGACCTATTTGATAAACTTATTTTTAGATTATTATAATGACCTTACTTGATCAACCAATCATATCCCATATTCCAAACAGTAAACAAGCAGTCGGCCAATCTCGGGCGATCTCCGTAGCCTTCACCTTCGATTCGTTAACCTTCAACACTTACTTCTTTATTTAATTCGAAAGATAGATTGGCTGTCTAAATGGTCGAGTAAGCACACCAGTTCAATATGTACAAATAACTGTTACAGAATCCTTTGTGTAATCGCGAGTCGGCATAACAGAAAGAGACAACGCGTCATTGTTAAAACCACCTAACGTCAGGGTATTTACTTCGCAGATAGCGTGTTGTTTTCATTGCTTCATCCCATTTTCCCGCGCTTAACCGGCACGCGCGACTTTTATAAACAAATCGTAGTAAAACGTAACCTTATTTGGCAGCGGAAAAATCACGTGATTATATTGAAACTGGAATGACTACGTCATCAGTTGACTGTGTTTGCGGCGTCTTTGATCTCGCTTTACCCATTGCATATGAGTAACACAGATTTACGCTAGTTTCTTTGTTTAGTTTCACTTTCGGGATTGTTGATATAGATCTAATAATTACTGGCATCTGCGATCAACATTCAGAAAATTAAAAGTTAATTCTGCCGTTTATTGAGAAATGAATGTTACTAGCGAGTGTGAATTTAGTACAAAGCAGACAGCATGCACATTTCGTTTATCAAAAAGATAAAATTCGAGTGTTCCAATTCGCTACCATAAATGCTCTAAAAATAGGTTGATGGAATTCTCTATCGCAAGAAATATCTGTTTTGGCTGTAAGAATATTGCTTACACCTGAAGATGCTGATCAAAATTTTTGTGCGTGAAATCACCTACGGGACCGTAATTTTGTACGTTATTTCTTTAGACGGCGATATCGCCGGCCGCCGGCTGATTTTGAGAACGCTGTTTAAATTAAATGAAGTGAAATATTCTTTATTTTAACAATGTTTATATGCATCCACTCAAATAACAACAATACAATGATGAATTCACAGCAAATAAGTCATTAACTCCAATCCAAAGTTTGGATATGAACGCTTAACTGTGGCCCATTGTTTTGGAAAATGACCCCTCAAAATCCTGTGTGGTGGGCCCTGTGACCCACAGGTCTCTGAAACAATCTGAAG
The DNA here is from genome assembly GCA_963680895.1 of Fragum sueziense. Taxonomy (NCBI): domain Eukaryota; kingdom Metazoa; phylum Mollusca; class Bivalvia; order Cardiida; family Cardiidae; genus Fragum; species Fragum sueziense. Next base: position 20,341 of record CAVMGG010000893.1, on the reverse strand, counting down.
CTCTGGTCTGATAAGCCCCTTCCTCCCTGCCACGCCCACTTTTTTTTAAAAAAATGTAAAAATTTGTGAATAAATTTTGAAAAGAGAGACTCAAAGAACATTCCTGCAAAGTCTGGTTCAAATAGGCCCTATGGTTGATTTTTAAAGAATTTTCTTATGATTTCTCTAAGTCTGATAAGCCCCTTTCTCCCTACCAAGGCCACATTTTTTGACAAATATAAAAATTTGTGAACAAATTTTGAAAAGAATGACTCAAAGCACATTTCGGCAAAGTTTGGTTCAATTGGGCACACTGGTTAATTTTTAAAGAATTTTCTTATGAATTTTTCAAGTCCGATAAACCCCTTCCTCCCTGCCACGCCCACTTTTTTTGACAAATGTAAAAATTTGTGAATAAAATTTGAAAAGAGAGACTCAAAGAACATTCCTGCAATGTCTGGTTCAAATAGGCCCTATGGTTGATTTTCTTATGATTTCTTTAAGTCTGATAAGCCCCTTTCTCCCTGCCACGGCCACATTTTTTGACAAATGTAAAAATTTGTGAACAAATTTTGAAAAGAATGACTCAAGGCAAATTCCTGCCACGTTTGGTTCAAATTGGCCCAATTGTTGATTTTTAAAGAATTTTTCTTATGATTTCTGAAGTCTGATAAACCCCGCCCTGCCACGCCCACATTTTTTGACGAATCAAGAATTCGTGAACAAGTTTTGAAAAGGGTCACTCAAGGAGCATTCCTGCCAAGTTTGGTGAAAATTGGTCAACTGGTATAAGAGCAGAAGATGTTTAAAGAACAAGAGCTTCGCAGAGCGGCGCATATACGCCCGAGAGGGGCTTGTCAGTAAAATTGGCCATTTTTTCGATTCAAGGGCAGATAATTAAAACATGAAAAGTTATCAAAATTTTGTTTGCACAATAAAACACCAGAGATTCATTGTGGCTAGTTTGATTAAATTCTGGTTGAAACTGTAGAAGTTGCACACAGGAGAAAATAGACATTTTTGAGAAAATGGGCATTTGTTCTTAAATTCAAGGGCAGATAATTCAAGAACGAAAACAGTTATCTAAATTCTGTAAACGGAATGCACAACTAGACACCATGGAGATTCATTGTGGCAAGTTTGATCAAATTCTGATCAAAACTGTAGGAGGAGTTGCGCACACAAGAAAATGGGCATTTTTTTAATTCAAGGGCAGATAATTCAAGACCGAAAAGAGTTAATTAAATTCCGTAAGCGGGATGCACAACTAGACACCATTGAGATTCATTGTGGCAAGTTTGATTGAATTCCGATCAAAACTGTAGGAGGAGTTGCGCACACAAGAAATTGCTAACGGACGGACAGACAGACGGACGGACGGACAGACAGACGAGCGGGGCCATAACATAATACGACCCTTCGGGCGTATAAAAAGTTAACGGCCTTCGGCCAGTGGAGCTAAAGAAAAAATTGGATTAGAAAACATTGTGAAAAAAGAAGAAATTGTTACAAGCAATTTTTTCATTTCTACAATGTTTTCCCAATTATCTTGAATCCTGTTCTATCTAAGGCATAAACATCATATGCCACAATAAGTAAATGTAAAATCAATAATAATATAGAAATCACCTGTATATATTGATGAATTTATCATTCTTTGATAAAGCACCAGAATGCAGATCTAAGATGGATGCCTGTAATAAAATAGGACTTTAGGTAGTCCAACCCTAATGAGATTCAAGCAACATTGGAATTTTTTGTACCATGTCTTTAACATTTGTTATGTATCGTACATACTACAGACCTATTTGGGCAAAGTCATAAACATTCGGCGGTGGAACGTTCCAACGCCAAATGTTTACAATGTCACCTGAATAATTGTGACATAGCCTGAATCTCATTCAGGGTGGACTACCTTAACCCTTTCCCAAACAAGACCTGGTTTTGATGTCCCTAATAGAAAGGTCATGGGAAAACATTGAGACAAAAGAAGAAACTGCTGATAACCAGCAGTTTCTCCTTTTGTCTCAATATTTTCTATGCCATATTTTACACAAATTATATCTTTGATAACTTCCATTTTGTCATTAGTGGCTGTTTTTGAAGTGGATCACCCAAAAATTTTGTTGTTTGGGAAAGGGTTAACCCTTTCCAAAACGGCAAGAACTAGGGTGATTCATTTTGGATGCAGCTCCAGACATAAAGGTTAACAATACAGACAGAATTTATATACAATATAGTACAGAATATAGTGAGGCAAAAGGAGAAAATGTCGTTTTCCTGAGCCAGTACTACTAGAGACACCAAAACCAGGTCTTGTTTGGGAAAGGGTTCACTTATCAATCATTCACCAAAAAAGTCCTTTTTTGACGTCTGTGATAGTAAAGGCTTGGTAAAACATTGAAACAAATAGGCACTTTATTCTTCTGCTTCAATATTTTTTGTGCTATATTGTACACAAATCTTGTCATTTTAACCTCTGGATTTTTATTTTTTCAGCCTGCAGTAACTTTCAAAATTGAACATACTAGAATTTTAGTGTTTGGGAAAGGGTTAATGAAAAACAAAAATTAAAGTACCTTTGCAGCAGAATTTATATGGCGCATCTAGAGCTTTAAAATCCAATTCAACAACTAGGTCATGTGGCGCATGACGTTCAGTCTTATATGAAAGACTAGAATCAAAATGGCAGTTGTGAATTTCTTCATTTCCCTCAATGTTTCTACCCAGAGAGATGCCAAAATATAAAATTCCATTCACACAAGGGCCGTCAGAGACGGACAATGCTCCCCGAATAAGGCATTGTCACAATAAATGTATGCTATGGAGAGCACTTTATTGTCGAGGGCATCTGATTTGCTACTCAAATATGAAATTTCATCAAATTCTGACCATTAGACTAGGAGAAATTAGAGAAAAACTGTATTTTACCTTAACTCCCCTTTTCCCATGACGAGGCCTCAAATCCAACAAGAGCCGTCATAGACGGATTATGCTCCCCGAATAAGTGTTTGTCACAAAATAAAAACTATCATACATTAAGCCCCCTTTTCCCATGACAGATATTTTGTACACACATTATTTATAAAATATGGTCTAGAATATCTCACAAAATATAAAATTACAAAATTTCATCAAATTCTGCCCATTAGATGAAGAGAAATCAGAGAAAAACTAATTTTTACATTAAGGCCCCTTTTTCCATGACGCAGCCTCAAATTGAGAAACGGAGAAAAAGGTCCCTAGGGATTATCACAGGGAGTCCACATGTGAAGTTTCATTGAATTTGGCCCAAGGGTTGCTGAGATCTGGCTGTGGACGGACGGACACACGGACGGACGGACGGACGGACAGCATGGCAACTATATGCTCCCCCGAAATTTTTTCGGGGAGCATAAAAATCGGGAAAAGTACATCTGCATTTTGTCATAGGGAGTTCTCATGGTAAGTTTCATTTGATTTGGTCCAAGGTTTATGGAGAAATCGCTTCGGAGGGAGGGAATGACGGACAGGACGGACGGACAGACAAAGCGGCGACTATAATTATGCTCTCCCTTCGGGGAGCATTATAAAGTATTTGATGCAACTAGACCAGTCAGCAATTCTGCTGTTTGGTAATGGGTTAACAGGAATGTTGATAAATGTTGAAAATGATGTGTCACATGATTTCCCACCGTGTAGAAGTCCGGTGCACAATCTGATTTCAACCACATGTTTCATCTTATTTTTTACAATAACATCTGAGACTAACCATTTGGAGGTCATCTTCACTGACCACGGGATTTCCATAAATATCCATTCTAATCTATCTAATCAAAACTTTTGTTGACCATGGTTTCACATGACAAGCATGTGCAAACACATAGTTTAGCACTAAAATGACAAGTCATCATATTCGGTGTTAATTGTTTTCAGAATCTTGCAAGCCCTTATTTGATTGGTCAGAGGATAAGGTCACTGAAGATGACCCCTGATCGTGGGTCTTGGGTGGGTTTAGATGCTACTGAAAAGTTAACATAAAATTTTAATCAGATTGTCTAGTGCATAACCACTGTTCAAATTCCAATGTTTTGTTGCAGGGGAAATATTACAAATGCTCAATAGGGTATAAGTTAACCATTTCAATAAGGCAGACAGTTTTCTTCTTTTCTTAAAATGTTTATTTAAAAAAGAAATGAAAACCATGTCCTTTTTGGGGAAAGTTTAATACCCCATTCCCACACCTGAACATTTTTTGACACCCCATAAGATAGAGACTTTGGAAAACATTGCTGAATGTGACAAGCAATTTCTTCATTTTCCACAATGTTTTCTATCAAGAAAGGCTGAAAAATGTATGATTTCATTCACTTGAAATTGTTGTCCGTATCATCTTTGATTTTGGATGAGTCTACCATTTTGTTGTCTGGTGATGTGTTAACCCTTTCCCAAACAAGACCTGGTTTTGACGTCCCTAATAGAATAGGCTTGGGAAAACATTGAAACAAAAGAAGAAACTGTTGATAACCAGCAGTTTCTCCTTTTGTCTCAATATTTTCTGTACCATATTTTTCACAAATCCTATCTTTAATGGCATCAATTTTGTCTTTTGTGGCAGTTTTTGAAGTAGATTACCCTAAAATCTTGTCATTTGTTAACCCTTTCCCAAACGACAAATTTTTAGGGTTATCAACTTCAAAAACTGCCACAAATGACAAAATGGATGTTATTAAAGATATAATTTGTGTAAAATATGGAATAGAAAATATTGAGACAAAAGGAGAAACTGCTGGTTATCAGCAGTTTCTTCTTTTGTTTCAATGTTTTCCAAAACGTTTTCTATTACGGACATCAAAACCCTGTCTTGTTTGGGAAAGGGTTTAACCCACTTACCCCTCCACTTGAGCCCCCATAGCTCAGTCCTCGTTTGGCCAACCTGCAAAATTTATGTAACAAGAGCTGTCCGAAGTCAGCGCGCTCTACTTTCTAAGTTGCTTAGTATAAAAGGGGCAAAACTCCAAATATAGTGGAGCCAGGGTCATGGGCCCTGATAGTAAGGTAGAGGGTGTGATGGTGATTAAGTATTCCAAGTTTGGGTTGAATCCCTTTGATAATATGGAAGTTATTGATGATTGAAAAAACTTTATCCTTTGTTGCAACGCCGACGCCAGCGCCCGGGTGACAGTATAAGCTCTCATTTTCTTTGAAAAGTCGGGCTAAAAATTATCTTTGAAATTTCAACAAAATAATCCTCATATGTCATCATTTTAAAAACAATTTTTTTCTTAACTAATGAGCAAAATCATTATCATTATACATTGTAGGACTTATTCTAAACCCTTTTCTAAACAAGGCGCGATTTTGATGTCCCTTTTATAATTGGCTTGGAAAAACATTGAGACAAAAGAAGAAAATGCTGATCCATTTTCTCCTTTTGCCTTAATGTTTTCTGAGCTATATTAATCACAAATCATACTTTTAGTAACATCTATTTTTCATCATCAGCAGCAGCAGTCATATTGGAACACCCTATTTTTTCTGTTTGGTATAGAGTTAAATAGAAAACAAAGAATTGCATGAGACAAATATTTTGCATACAGAAAGGATTTGTGTACAAAATCGCAATATTGAATTCCATGCACAATATGTTCTCTTTTAGCATCAGCATGGAGGATAATCACATGATACAACAATTTCAGAAAATGTTCAATAATTTTGTTAAATCAAGAATTCAGTTTGAAGCAGAGATGGTGGACAGATGTCAGTCACACATTAGATGGAAGATGGCAATTTTTAAATAACAGCTGATACGAGGGGTGATCCAAAAGTTCGTAAAATGGGTTAATAAAATTTCAGGAGTGTTGACTTCCAAAACACAAGTTATACAGTCATTAAGTGTGACATCTTTACAAAAAACGTGGAAATTTTTAATTGTGTACATGTAACAGTTTTTGAACAGTGATGAATTTTAGACAAAGACCATGCCCGAGGCGGGGGAGCAAGAACGTCAAATATGACGTCATCTTCACACGATTATGAACCCTTACTTTTAAAGGTCCTATGTACTCTCATACTATTCCCCGACTAAAATATACTTGTGCTGAAATCGGTCTCACACTTTTTTGAATCGGAATGTTGAACAATTTTCAGTGTGGCGGTTTTAAGATGGGCATATTATCAAATCGAAGCCTATGCCTGTTTATCCCATTTCTGACGTCGTTAATCAGGTTGTGGCTGATAGCAAGACTATCTCTGCATCCATTATCCACTATTACAGTTCGAATCTCGAGTGTAACTTACACAAAATTTCTCTACAGCACCTTATACTCGTTTTCTTTAATATTTTAAATGTCTGCGTTGGTGAATGACTAAGATCTAGGCAGAATTTATGCCTGACCGATATTCTAATTAAGTTCTGACGTCATGTCGCATTTCCATTAATTTGTTCTATCTTATAGAAAATGTAATGTTTTTGTAGCAACTTCTACACCAACATATCAAACTTGACGTAAGGATGTCATACTAGTGTAATAATAATTTGCGTCAGAATATTCTAGCTGAAATTAAAGAAAATTCGATTTAATTAACGACAATGTATTATCTTTTTGCGCTCCCCTGCCTAGGCGTACCTGCGTTACTATGGTAACACAGTTTACGGGCACTACATTTTGTTTGGTAAATCTTTTCATTTTGATAGAGTCTATTGATCTTAAACTACGATATTACTAATTTATACAGTGTCTAAGCAAGTAATATGGAAGTAATGGGTCCATTTTACGAACTTTTGGATCACCCCTCGTAAACAAGAGTTGTCCTGTCCGCGGACAACGTAGCTCGCCTATATGGCAGCTTGTCACAAAAACAGGCAATTTTTTAAAAGTAGGTCAAACTCCAAGGTCAAGGTCAAAAGGTCAAGGGTCATGGTCACAAATGAAAGGTCTTGGCAGGAGGCATCCATGTGTGAAATATCAAGGCTCTATCTTTAATAGTGCATGAGATATAGGCCAGGTTAAAGTTTTTTTTTTTTAAAGTAGGTCAAACTCCTAGGTCAAGGTCACTAGGTCCCAAATGAAAGGTCTTGTCTAGAAGTATCTATGTGTGAAATATCAAGGCTGTATTTATAGTGCCTGAAATATAGACCAGGTTAAAGTTTTTCATGTGAAGACGCGACGGGACGAGACGCTGACGACAACACTAGGGCTGTGACATTACCTCAAAGGACATAAAGTCCCGGCTCGCTAAAAGTTATTGAAGATCACCCAAAATTTTGATTTTTCAAAAATCGTATGCATGCAGCATTTTCCCACCATCTCTGCTTAAAAACCGAATTCAAATTGGTCAGGTATTTTCTGAAATTCTGATTCTCATGATTAACCACTGTGATGAGAAGGGATAAACACACATCAGACTTACATGAGTAAGTGTTGAGCCTCTTTTTCTGTTACCAGACCATCCATCACAACACGGCCACATTTCTTAGGCTTACAACCTGAAAACGTGAAGGTTAACCCATTACCAAACGGCAAAATTTTATGCTGGTCCAAATTCAAAGTTGTTGCAGACGACAATTTCAAGTGAATGAAATTTAACTTTTTTGGTCTTTTTACGTAGAAAACATTGTGGAAGATGAAGAAATTGCTTGTGACAAGCAATTTCTTCATCTTCCACAATGTTTTCTAAAGTCATTATCTAAAAGGGTGTCAAAGGGCGTCAATGTGGGGGAATGGGTTAATCCTTTCCCAAAAGGCAAAAATCTAAGTTGGTCCAATTTGAAAGCTGCTACAGGCATAAAAATTGGTGTATATAAAGATTGCGTTTGTGCACAATATTGCAAAGAAAATATTGAGGCAAATATTGAGATGATTCAAATGAGTAACCACCACAACATAGGATTTTGAATGGAAATGACAAATAGAATGTCTTCACTCTTGCTTATCTGTAGCCCTATGCCTGTATGCTAGTTGAAATTCAAGCCTTACATTTCAAAGTACTGAGTAAAAGGAGAAAGTGCTGGTTATCAGTATTTCTTAAAATTTCCTAAATGTTTTCGAAAGCAAATGATTTTCTGGGAAAGAGTAATATTTTAGTTCCTCAAAAAATATGTCATCTTCGAGAAATTGATACTCACCATGAAAGGATTCCTGAGCATAATCTCTAGAACATTCAACATGATAGTCCAACTTCTGAGTGATATTCCATGCAGCCACGAATGTTAAGACACCATGTTCTTCTTGTGCTCCTCTTGTTATTATTGCTACTAATGCAATAGCAATAGATACTGCACCAACCATGAACTTCATGTACCATAGATTACTTGTTTGACTGTCTGCATCATCTTTAGACATAGACCTGCAAATATGAAAAGCAGGGTTTTCCATGACACAAATCACTCATCATTAACCCATTACCAAACAACAATTTTAGCCTAGTCCAAACTCATAGGCGTTGCAGACGACAATTCCATTGAACAAAATTTAACATTTTTTTTGTCTTTCTTGGCAGAAAACATTGTGGGAAATGAAGAAATTGCTTGTCACAAGCAATTTCTTTATTTTCCACAATGTTTTCCAAAGCCTTTATATTGTAGGGCGTCCAAAAGCGTCAATGTGTGGGAAAGGGTTAAAAACCCTTATGAAAGGTAAGTGTAATAGCATTTTAAACTATCTTTTGGTTCCCTATGGGGAGATAACTCCATGACCTGCTTAAATGTATAGTGCCTTGCCAAAGGGATGCTTCCTGCCAAGTTTAGATGACATATGTCCAAGGTACTCAGTGGCGGATCCAGGGGGGGGGTTCGGGGGGTTCAAACGAACCCCCCTATGTAGCCTAATTATTTCATTTTCATGCAGAAATTCAGTCAAAATTGTGGAAAACTTGTAAAACGAACCCCCCTTCTTGTAAAAACGAACCCCCCTCACAGAAATCCTGGATCCGCCACTGGTACTTAAAATGAAGTTGTAAATGTAAACAAGAGGACTGTGATGGTCCTTAATCGCTCACCTGAAAAAAGATGCCAAACTCTAGTGTTACAAACAGTGAATTGTAGAATGATATAATTTGTTCATTAACATAGAACTTAAATTGAATTTTGATGCAATATAAAATTATAGCCCCTAAAGATAGATAAGATGAGTTTTAAAGATTCCCAATTCATCAAGTAAGCGACTAAATCTTTTCCTAATTTGGAGATTTCGCGACACGAAAAATTCCCAATTTGGAGATTTCGCGACGCGAAAAATTCCCAATTGAAGGGGTACAGGTACCTTTCCTAATTGGGTAGAAAAAACGCTGAGCACTTTGGTCTTATTGAAACATTTTCAAACATTTTCATATAAATCAGCATTAATTCTACAATATTTTCAAAAGCAGTTTAACCTTGTTAAGTTTGGGAGAATGTTACAATGAACTTAAAGAGTTAAGAACATATCTTAACATTGTCCCCCCCCCCCCCTCCACCCCTTTATCAATTGATTACGGTTTGATTTTTCTCGCGCTTCATTTTGACTCTTGGGATTTTGGCCTCAAGGGTCAATGACTCTTGGGATTCTTGTCCTAATGGAAACCCTGTATGTTAATTACAAACTTCAATATCCAACAAGTCCATAGTCCTATTTTAATCCAACTTTATCAAAAAAGAACTTCAATTCTCCTTACTACAACATCCGGTAAAGACCTTTTTAGCATGCCAACCATCTTCATTGAAGTAGTCTGACGTAATTTCAATAGTAAACATATTTCATATTGATTCTGTTCAGATTATGTAAATTTGAAGATTATTAAATGCTATTTCCCGGGCTTTCAACTGTTTATTTTTTTGTTACACGAAAGCCTTTTTCCATGATTAATAATCGATTACTTACCCCCAAATTAATGATTAATAATCAATTACTGAGGTATTTTTCAGTGAGAGTAATTTAATCGATTAATAATCAAGGGTGCATTAATCATTAATTTAATCAATTACGTTTTCAATTAATCGACCCCATATCTGGAAGGAGAGTTGATAGTAAGATAGATAGCAGTGTCATCTGCAAAAAGGCGGACTTGAGATTTAGAGACAGATTGAGGCAGTTGGTTGATATAGACAAGGAAGAATAGTGGGCCCAGGACTGACCCTTGGGGGACGCCTGAGGTAACTGGTAGGATGGTCCTCTTGGGTACCACGGTACTTAATAGCGTCCAGAAAAATCAATAATAAATGGGGACATGAAAACATTCCATGATCTCTCTTTCTAAAGTAAATCAAATGCAACCGAAATTCTATTAAAAGTAATCACCAATGATCAGAGTAAATGATTTTGCTTTTAATTTTGCTAATGCACACAGTAGGTAGGTGATACTTTGTTCGCAAATGAACACTGTTTTGAATACCGCGGTACCGTAAAAGACGCGGTACCGAAGCGGACTACTATACTTCAACCGACTTGTCTCCATCAAGAACAACTGTTTGACTTCTACCAATCAGAAAAGAGCGACTCCATGATATAACCTATGGAGAGACGCCATACTCTTGTAGAATATAGAGTAGCTTTTGATGGGTGGATGGAAATACCGAAATCTACCGAAATATACCGAAATCTACCGAAATCTACCGAAATCTACCGAAATATACCGAAATCTACCGAAATCTTCCAAAAACAACTGTAAAATCGTATTATTTGCTGTCTATTGCAATAAATAAAGATACCAGATGACAAATTAAGCTTTATAACGGCAATTAAACACCAGTCCTGTGTACTGAAATCTACTTATGGAAATACCGAAATCTCCCCCAAATCTATCAAAAACAACTGTAAAATCGTATTAATTGCTGTCTATTGCACTTAATAAAGACATCAAATGACAAATAAAGCTTTAAAACGGCGTTTAAAACTTAGTCTTGTGTACCGAAATCTAGTTATGGAAATACCGAAATCTACCGAAATCTTCCAAAAACAACTGTAAAATCGTACTATTTGCTGTCTATTGCAATAAATAAAGACACCAGATGACAAATTAAGCTTTATAGCGGCATTTAAACACCAGTCTTGTGTACCGAAATCTACTTATGGAAATACCGAAATCTACCGAAATCTACCGAAATCTTCCGAAAACAACTGTTAAATCGTATTATTTGCTGTCTAGTGCAATAAATAAAGATACCAGATGACAAATTAAGCTTTATAACGGCATTTAAACACCAGTCTTGTGTACAGAAATCTACTTATGGAAATACCGAAATCTACCGAAATCTTCCAAAAACAACTGTTAAATCGTATTATTTGCTGTCTAGTGCAATAAATAAAGATACCAGATGACAAATTAAGCTTTATAACGGCATTTAAACACCAGTCTTGTGTACCGAAATCTACTTATGGAAATACCGAAATCTCCCAAAATCTATCAAAAACAACTGTAAAATCGTATTAATTGCTGTCTATTGCGCTAAATAAAGACATCAAATGACAAATTAAGCTTTAAAACGAAGTTTAAACCAGAGTCTTGTGTACCGGAATCTACTTATGGAAATACCGAAATCTACAAAAATCTATCAAAAACAACTGTAAAATCGTATTAATTGCTGTCTATTGCGAGAAATAAAGATAAATAAAGACACCAATGACAAATTAAGCTTTAAAACGGCGATTAAACCCCAGTCTTGCGTACCGAAATCTACTTATGGAAATACCGAAATCTACCGAAATCTACCTAAAACAACTGCAAAATCGTATCAATTGCTGTCTATTGCGATAAATATAGACACAAGAGGACAAAATAAGCTTTATAACGGCATTTAACCACCAGTCTTGTGTACCGAAATCTACTTATGGAAATACCGAAATCTCCCCAAATCTATCGAAACAACTTTGAAATCGTATTAATTGCTGTCTATTGCGTAAAATAAAGACATCAAATGACAAATTAAGCTTTAAAACGGCGTTTAAAACCCGGTCTTGTGTACCGAAATCTACTTATAGAAATGCCGAAATTCTGCCGAAAACAACTCTGATATAGTACAAAACGATGTCGATTTCGAGACATAAGACACAATATGACAAATTATGCTTTAAAACGGTGTTTAAACACCAGTCTTGTGTACCGAAATCTACTTATGGAAATACCGAAATCTCCCAAAATCCATAAAAAAACAACAACTGTAAAATCGTATTAATTGCTGTCTATTGCGAGAAATAAAGATAAATACAGACACCAAATGACAAATTTAGCTTTAAAACGGCGGTTAAACCCCAGTCTTGTGTACCGAAATCTACTTATGAACTACCGAAATCTACTTATGAACTACCGAAATCTACCGGAATCTACCAAAAACAACTGCAAAATCGTATCAGTTGCTGTCTATTGTGATAAATAAAGACACCAGAGGACAAACTAAGCTTTATCCCAGCTAGAAATCTATATGGGTCCCAAATGGGTCCTATAAAGGCACCCTTATGGGTCCCATTTATAAGGGCAACCCATATGGGACCATATAGGATGTGCAACCGGGGCCCATATGGGTCCTATCTGGGTAGCCCATATACAATATGGGACCAATATGGTTCCCAGATGGGCAGACCCATATAGACAGCCCTGATCAAACCCATTTCTATTGGCTTTCATTTAGTGTTGATCGAAGTTCAAAGCCTTCCAGAGCTTCACGATCAGAAAGGGGTCACTATTCCCCATCATTGAGGATTAAGGTCTCGCAAGGTTTGTCTGACGACCTTGACACAACTTCTCAAGGTTTGATCCCTAGGAATTTAGTCTTGAGAGTTAAAATAGTTCGATGTTTTTGATTTTTTTTGAAAATATCTACACAAAAATTTAACAGAATGATATAGGATTATCAAGCCAAATGCTTTCTCTACATAAAAGCTTTGTGAAAAAAAAAGATTTATTTTCAAGATTCTAAATTATTTCCCTTTAATATACATAAAACTTCATGTAACACACTAATGTTAGTAATTTGAAAAGTCTAATTACAGTTTAAACACCGTTTAAACGACAAAATATTCGGATGATCCAACATGAAGGCTATGGTTAAAAAACGATATTGACAACAGGGTGGGGGTTCGATTACAGTCACCTGTAATCGATTATTAATCAATTACATTGGGAAAAACATGTAATTGATTAATAATCGATTACTCTAATTTTCACATGTAATTGAATACATTCGATTACTTTTGCTAAAGTAATCATGATTACAGGATGATTACATTCGATTACTTGCTCATCCTTTCCCGAACATTACATGATTTTGACATCTTTAATAGACAATGCTTTGGAAAACATTGAGTCAAAAGAAGAAAATGCTGAGAATCACTATTTTCTTCTTAAGCCTCAATATTTTCTCTGCCAAATTGTACATGAGCACTATCTTTATAAACATTCATTTTGTAATCTACATCAGCTGCCAAAATGGAATTGTTTAACCTTCTGTCGCTTGGGAAAGGATAAAAATCAAAACATGTTTAGCACTGCCAAATCTTTTCAGAAAATAACATGCAATGTTGAATGACAATATTATACAATGTTGTAAAAGAATAGTTTTATTGCAAAACTTTATTTATGGTTTAGATAGTGCATGAATATTACGGTCCTATAAAAACAATGAATGTAGGACGTTTTGGCCAGGACGTTTTGGCCACGGACGTTTTGGCCACAATATTTTTCATGGTAGGACCTTTTGGCCAAATATAAATTAAATTGAAATATTAGTAACAGAACATTCATTCTTTTTTTTTTTAAAAAAAAATAAATAAATATATCATTTTTATTATCAAAATGTCAAAAAGTACAACTTTGAATGCAAATTCAACTGGTTCAAATCCTTTTTTCCTTAAATAAATTTTTGGCCAAAAGGTCCTACCTTGTAAAATATTGTGGCCAAAACGTCCGTGGCCAAAACGTCCTGGCCAAAACGTCCTGGCCAAAACGTCCATGGCCAAAATGTCCGTCCACCAAAAACAATACAGTTTATAAAACATATAATATTATTTAAATATTTAAAACTATTCTCAAATAGTGACACACTATGATAACCTCTGTAGATATGGCGGGTTTAGAAAGCCTTAACAGAAAATGGCTATAATCAGCACTTCCTCCTGGTTATTTCTATGTGAAACAGGATCAATTTTGCTGTCTACAAATTTCTTTTTGTTTTAGAAAAAATGTTGTTTGGGAAAGGGTTTATTCTATAATTAATATTGCATCTTATCATAAATAGTTTCTGGAAAGTTGAGAGACTGTGGTCAAAGTCTCCTCATTAGGAAAGGAGTCAGGAACTTCAAAATAGCCCATGAAGGACATAGCTCTTGTCACAATGTCAGATCCCAAGAACATTTGCATCCAGAATAATACCTGAACCTTCATATTAACTTCATCAAATCTCTCAAAGTTGTCAAATTGTATAATACTAAAATTAGCCTGGGGAAATAAAACACCCTTTGTTTAGCTTTCACACTATAGCAATCACGATTGTTCTTCATGTAAAAAGGTGTGAAGTACATGTTTTTTTCAACCCAAACAACAATAGTCATTTTAATTCTCTCCCAAATGATGCACTTCTATGTATGCACTTTCTTATTTTCTCTAAATGTTTCCAAAAAATTTCTATCAGGTATGTCGAAACCTGATCTTGTTTGGGAAAGGATCTCTAATACAAACTTTTTTTTACTTATCATAAGCAGTCCAAAATTGGGACTTTATTATGTTTTACAGATTAATTACAATTATAAAGAGTTTTTACTTTTGTCTTAACTTAAAATGATGTCATGTATTTTCAATAGACAAATATTGATTTTTCTGAAATTCATGTGGGGTACTTCCTAACATTTCTATCTTCCTTGAAAACAATTTTATATCTTAATTTGATTCATTATTTTTCTGCAAGTAATCGAAAGTAATCGAAAATGTAATCGATGATTACATCAATTTTTAAGCCTGTAATCGATTAAATTACGATTACATGTAATCGAAACTCCTTTCGATTACAGATTACTGTCGATTACTTGAGAAAATGTAATTGATTACAATCGATTATGATTACAGATTACGATTACCCCAACCCTGATTGACAAAGAATGTACTTCTGTACAATTTAGTTCAGAAAACAACTTAGGCAAAAGAAGACAATGCCGATTATCAACTTTTGCTAATAGCTCTAGGCCTATGTTTTTTGGCAATTAACCTTTCTATTAGAGAAGTCAAAACCAGGTTTTGTTCGAGAAAGGATTAGACATGTCTTATTGATGTTGCCTTACTCACGGTGGAGATTGTGCATGATTGGATGGATAACGAATACGGACAAATTTGCCTTGCTTCAGGTAAGAAATTGTGCAATAATTTTCTTATTTCTGCGCCAATTTTCAAGCGGTTTGTTGCATGTACCCCGCAATACTGAGCTCTTTCCTCAGATATGACTTGTTTGTAGAATCTTTGTACTTTGTCCAACAATTGATCCCAACCGACCAGAAAAAAACGACAAAAAATCCAGGTCTTTTTTTCTAGTCGGTTTGGATCGATTTTTAGTTTCCAGATAGGTAATACATCTGAGAAAAGGGCTCAGTGAGGCGGAGTACATGCAACAAAGTGCATGAAAATTGACGCAGAAATAAGAAAGTAATTGCACAAATTCTTACCTGAAGCGTGTTTATTTGGCCGTATCTTACGTCAAAGTGCACATGGGTCAGATATCGAAAGTCATGCAAATTTCAATGACGCGAATGTCCAGCATTATCAGCTAGGATAGCCATTCAATGTTTTCCCATGTTTCAGACAAGCTCCCTGAGCACACAGAAATGAATTTTGTCCATTCATACTGCATATGACGCCCAACTCCACTGACGTTACAGACGATATTACTTTCTCTAGCCTGACTTCAAACAAGGTGTTTTATGTGTTATTTTGCTGGTGATTAAGCAGGTCAGGCGTAGATCATTCTGTATGTTCCTTGGAGTAAGTGGGTTGTGATAATCTTACTGAAATATCACAACGTTGTGTCGTTGTACGACGGTCCAGTAACAGGCTGGATAATGTCATTGCAGCACCATTGCACCGTTTCGTTGCCATTAACTGAAATGAGGTCTGTTAAACTGTTGTCATCCAATTCTGCCCAAATAATGTCGCTGTACTCAACGTAACAGTCTCGCTAATGATGTTATTGGTATCCAGCCTTACGCATCTTCTCCAACCACATATCCTGTCGTCAGTTAATGGTACGTAAAATGAGATTCGCCCGGACATTAGTCCAATGTCTCCTGAATCAATATCCATAAGTCCACACCCACTGACGCCTTGCCTGTCGATGCTTAACGTCATTGTCGTAAGATCGGAGGACCTTGATGCAAGTTGTGTAGAGCCTGTTCCAGACAGTCTGGTCACTAACGTTATAACCTGTAACGTCCTGGAGGAGTATCACTGAATTCTTACTAGACAGGAATCTGTTAAGTCGTGAGGACATCGCTGTGAAGCAATCCTCTCTAAACGTCGTTTTGCACGGTCTGCAAGATATAGGTCGGTCGTTGGCGGACAAAGTTGCACAAACCAAGTTCCGTAGGCGCGTAATTGTCAATTCGAGCAAACTGAAATGCAAAGCGACATCTCTAAGAGACATACCTGCCTGGAGCATGCAAAGAGCTCTCTGACGTCGAACTTTCGTCATCATTTCTCATCTTCCCATTATCAATTTCAAAGAACAGTTAATTTGATTCTGCTAACAAATATGTGAAATCGTATGCTTTTGGACAAGCTAGACATTATCTATGTCACTGCACATGTGCCGCACATGAATTTTGCTAATCTGGACTTTGTCAAATATCCTGAATGTTCAATCTACACATGTACTGTATGAGTAATGGTTGTCGATCCGGACAATTTAACAGCACAAAACAATGTTCATGTAATTATCAGATAGTGAAAAAATAATGTGTTTCAAAACGTGCTAAACTTTTTTTGAACCGTATATATTGAAAATTCAAAGCAATGACAGTTTGTTGCATTTCTAACCTTTATTAAGATCGACTATGCTTAATTTATCATTCCCGAAAGTATTCAATATGCCAAGTAAAGTTTTTACGACATACACTTGTCGCAAAACATGTCTATGACCTGTTCAGATTAAATCTAAATAGCCGTCCTCGGAAACCACCCTTAAACAACTTCGTCTACAAAAAGTAGTAAACTTTTAATTCATCAGACGAAATTCGATGCGAATAGTCAGGGTGAGTGGGTCATTCATATTAGCGCTGTCTTAGAAATTGTTTTGTCGATAACAAACAATTTATATGGACCATTTCTATGGATTAAATCTTCTTGTAGGACATAACATGATTATGGAACCAATGGAAAGACAGTAGCATTCAGTTAAGAGTTAGATAATTCTCCATCATTTTAAATGTCTGCGTTGGTAAAAGGCCAAGATCGTGGCAAAATTTTATGACTGACAAATATTCATAAATTGGTGCCGACTTCATATCGCTATCCAATTGTTTTGTTTTATATCATGAAAATGTAGTGTCTTCATAACAACTTTAACACTAATGTATCAACTACACGTCAAGACGCCAAACTAGCGTAGTAACAATTTTCGACAAAAAATTCCCGCAGAAATTTAAGAAAAATCGATTAATTTAACGATCATGTATCATTTTTTGACGCTCCCCCGCCTAGGCGTACATGCGTTACTATGGTAACGCAGTTTACGGCCACTAGAACTTTTTTGATAAAGTTTTCAATTTTCATGCAGTCTACAGATAATGAACTACAATATTACCAAATTATAGCCTTACCAAGCAAGTAATATGAAAGTTATGGGTCCATTTTACGAACTTTTGGATCACCTCTCGTATGTACGTATTGTACCAGAGGTGAAAACAGCGTAACATGAGCAAGGCTGCTTTCTCTTTCCGTCGACCCCAGTGTTTTACTTTGTTTCACTAAGAAACCATCAATTTGTTTTATTAGGATAGCTCAAGTATTTAGAGAAAAGAGCAAGTAATATAAAATATATCAAACAGCCGAGGAGGGCTTCGTAGGGGGAGTACATATCGGTACTACAAACCGATTTTAACAAAGCTACTGAAATGTATGTTGAAATTTCTTATATGAATCGATCCTATTTTTGCGTAACAAGTACGCAGTCCTAACAATTTTGGTGAGTTCTTCAGTCAGACACAAATGTTTTCCATTTTCAAAACAAAAAAAACACACACACACAAAATAAAAACAAAAACAAACAAAAAAGTATATAAATAAAACACACTCGTAACTGCGTTTTAAAACAAGCCGCAATTTCAAGGTTTCTGTTGAAAAAAAAATGATATGCGTTTGTTCGGGTTTTTACATCCTCGGAAACCCAGTGGTCATAGCTACGCTACATGTAGCGTAGCTATGACCGCTGGGTTTCCGAGGATGGGATTTTTAATGGACAGCATGAATATATAAGTGAACCGTATGTAATTTATACACTTCGTTAATTATTTCTCATGTGATTTAATTGTTGAAGTGTTTGTATACATGGATTTAGCTGGAGAAAATCCAGGTATTTCGTTCAGATTTAGTAAATTGAATTGCCGTTATAGGGTCGTTAAAAGCTATTTTTCACAAACACGCATTAAAACAACAACTTTTATGTTTTTGTCGTTATCTGCGCTTGTTGTTTTCGGTCCTATTTAATGCTATTCATAGGTCAAAGAAGATGATTTTTTTCAATTACATACCTGTTGTATCTTTAATGCACCTAATACACGGTAATAATTACGTTTTCAGATTTGTTTTCGGTATTTCCTTAAGTTGTTTTCGGTATTTGCAAAAGTCGTTTTCCTTAGGCAATTCAAACGCACAAGTAGCAATTTTCAATAACATTCATACTTATTTTCGGAAGCTCCTAAAGTTGTTATCTGTATTTCCAAAATTAATTAGAACGGCGTTTCAAAGCTAAGTTTGTCATCTGATTTCTTTATTAATCTAAATAGAATCATTTGATACAATTTTACAGTTGTTTTTGGTAGTTTTCGATAGATTTCGGGAGATTTCGATATTTCCATAAGTAGATTTCGGGTACACGAGACTTGTTTTAAAGTTTAATTTGTCATTTTGTGTCTTAAGGTCTCGAAAAAGACAACATTTTATATAGTTTCAGAGTTGTTTTCGGTAGATTTCGGTATTTCAAGAAGATGATTACGGTACACAAGAGTGGTGTTGAAACTCCGTTTTTAACCTTCATTTGCCATCTTGTGTCTTTATGTCTTGAAAAAAGACAACATTTTATACAATTTCAGAGTTGTTTTCGATAGATTTCAGTATATTTCGATATTTCCATAAGTAGATTTCGGTACACAAGACTGGGTTTTGAACGCCGTTTTAAAGCTTAATTTGTCATTTGATGTCTTTATTTAGCGCAATAGACAGCAATTAATACGATTTTACAGTCGTTTTTGATAGATTTTGGGAGATTACGGTATTTCCATAAGTAGATTTCGGTACACAAGACTGGTCTCTATATGCCGTTATAAAGCTCAGTTTGTCAACTGGTGTCTTTATTTATTGCAATAGACAGCAACTTATACGATTTTGAAAATGTTTTTGGAAGATTTCGGTAGATTTCGGTATTTCCATAAGTAGATTTCGGTACACAAGACTGGGTTTTAAACGCCGTTTTAAAGCTTAATTTGTCATTTGATGTCTTTATCTAGCGCAATAGACAGCAATTAATACGATTTTACAGTTGTTTATGATAGATTTTGGGAGATTTCGGTAGATTTCGGTATTTCCATAAGTAGATTTCGGTACACAAGACTGGTGTTTAAATGCCGCTATAAAGCTTAATTTGTCATCTGGTGTCTTTATTTATTGCAATAGACAGCAAATAATACGATTTTACAGTTGTTTTTAGAAGATTTCGGTAGATTTCGGTAGATTTCGGTATTTCCATAACTAGATTTTGGTGCACAAGACTGGATTTTAAACGCCGTTTTAAAGTTTAATCTGTCATTTGATGTCTTTATTTAATGCTATAGACAGCAATTAATACAATTTTACAGTTGTTTTTGATAGATTTGGGGAGATTTCGGTATTTCCATAAGTAGATTTCGGTACACAAGACTGGTGTTTAAATGCCGTTATAAAGCTTAATTTGTCATCTGGTATCTTTATTTATTGCACTAGACAGCAAATAATACGATTTTACAGTTGTTTTTGGAAGATTTCGGTAGATTTCGGTATTTCCATAAGTAGATTTCGGTACACAAGACTGGTGTTTAAATGCCGTTATAAAGCTTAATTTGTCATCTGGTGTCTTTATTTATTGCAATAGACAGCAAATAATATGATTTTACAGTTGTTTTTTGGAAGATTTCGGTAGATTTCGGTAGATTTCGGTATTTCCATAACTAGATTTCGG
>CAVMGG010000891.1:0-44851 GCA_963680895.1 Fragum sueziense | reverse complement strand
ATAGTAAGGAAGGGGTGTGATGGTGAATAAGTATTCCAAGTTTGGGTTGAATCCCTTTGATAGTATGGAAGTTATTGATGATTGAAAAAACTTTAACCTTTGTTGCAACGCCAACGCCAACGCCCAGGTGACAGTATAAGCTCTCATTTTCTTCGAAAAGTCGAGCTAAAAATCTATGACATCGGATTCTTTTTTTTTGTTCTATCATAACTTTTTACGGAGAAAATTTATAGGTACATGTGTGGTATTCATATTAAAAATTTCATTTTACCTTTACAAGCCCTGGAAGCTCTGTCCAAAATCCATAATTGGGAACCATTTCTGTACCCTGTGCCCCTCGCATGAATTTCAAAAATAAGATTCCACCAACAAAATATACTGCCAGGAAAACAAAGAATCTGAAAATAGATTAATAAATTAACCCTTTCCAACTTTTATCGAATAGGCTTGGGAGAATATTGAGACAAACGAAGAAAATGCTGGTGACCAGAATTTTTTCCTTTTGTCTCAATGTTTTCTGTGCTATATTTCACGCAAATCCTACCTTTATCAATATCAATTTTGTTGTCTGCAGCATCTTTCAAAACGGATTGTCATGCATTATCACAGCAGCAAATCATGTGATGCAACAAAAGTAATTACAGACAAGAGCTGTCAGAGATGGACAATGCTCCCCAAATAAGGCATTGTCACAATAAATGTATGCCATGGTGAGCTAACATAAAGCTAACAAATTTTAAGCCCCCTTTTTCCATGACATATTTTTTATACACAAATTTCAAATAGTTTATTGTCAAGGGCATCTGATTTGCTACTCAAATATGAAATTTCATCAAATTCTGACCATTAGACTAGGAGAAATTAGAGAAAAACTGTATTTTACCTTAAGTCCCCTTTTCCCATGACGAGGCCTCAAATCCAAAAACGGGGAAAAGTACATCGGCATTATGTCATAGGGGGTTCACATGGTAAGTTTCATTTGATTTGGCCCAAGGGTTATGGAGAAATCGCTTCGGACGGACGGACGGACGGAATGACGGACGGACGGACAGACAAAGCCGCGACTATATGCTCTCCCTTCGGGGAGCATAAAAATTTTCAATCAATCTGATCATTTTAAACTTGCTTTAACCCATTACCAAAGGGAAAAATTTTGGCCTGTTCCAATCTGAATAGTGTTGCAGACGACAATTTCAAGTTGATAAAATCTTAAAAGTCTTTCCATTTTGGGTTAGAAAACATTGTGGAAAATGAAGAAATTGCTTGTCAGAAGCAATTTCTTCAATTTCCACAATGTTTTCCCAATGATCCAATCCCTTTCTTACGAAGGAGTCAAAAGACACACTGTGCAGTAATGGGTTAAAGCAGAGAAGGTGTTAAGATATCAGGGATATGTAGGATGTGAAGAATCTTTTAACCCATTACCAAATGACAAAATTTTGGACTGTTCCAATTAGAAATGTGTTACAGAAAAAAAATCCTTCCATTATGGGTTAATAAACATTGTGGACTAGACAGCCCTGGAAGTCTGGAAGTACTCCACAGGCCTGATTGTTTGTCTTGTTGAATGCAATTTCAAAGGTTCAGGCTGCACAAACAAGCAAATGCATGACCAACCTGCAAATTACAAGCATGTAAGATCTTATGGCCAGTAAGAGTCTGTGAAAATTCTGTATAGATTGGTTAATACTTATGGTTGTAAGAGTGATGATAAAGCAGAAAATGGCAATTTTTGTCAATTTCAAGGGCACATAACTCATGATGTAAAATTTAGATCAAGCTGAAAATCAGCCCAAGATCTTATAGTTACCAACATTCTGTCCTAGTTTTGTATTTGTAGTTGCTAGAGTGAAAACAATTCAGGGGTTGAAAAAATTCTTCAAACCTACTAGTCCTGTAGGACTAGTAGCTCTGAATTTCTACTCGCCCTAAAGGCAACCCAACTCGCCCTTAAAGATGAAGAAAATTTTAGACTGTTGGCTCTTACGGATGCATTTTTATGCAAATAACATAACTCTTTGACTCTACAAATAAAGTTTCTTCGGTATAAATGACAGACAGGGCTCGCGCTGGCGATCGCCACTTCAAAAGTCATAGGCAAATAAGGCAACAATTTTATTACAAGAGGACCATGATGGTCCTATATCGCTCACCTGAACCAAAATGATATAAGCAACACTTTTCTTCAATTCAAAAAATCTTTATGACTTTTAGACTGAAAACGAACTTATGGTCAATAACATTGTGAAAATCGAACTCATCCAAGATTTCATCTTGCCCAACATTGTGCCCAAGATTTGTCTTGTTTGATAAATAATTGTAGATTCTGGAGTATAAACAAGGACGAAAACAGCCGAAAACAGCAATTTTGTCAAATTCAAGGGCACATTACTCTTGACTTCCTAGTCAGATCAGGCTGAAAATCAAACTTAACCGAGATCTTATGATATCCAACATTGTGTCCAAGATTTGTCTTGATTGGTCAATAATTGTAGATTCTAGAGTGTAAACAAGTTCTAAAGCAGCCGAAAACGGCAATTTGATCAAATTCAAGGGCACATAACTCTCCACTTTTTGTCAGATTGGACTGAAAATCAAACTTATCCAAGATCTTATGGTCTCAAACATTGTGTTCAAGTCTTGTCTTAATTGATAAATAATAGTAGATTATAGAGTGTAAACAATGTCAAAAACAGCCGAAATCTGCAATTTTATCAAATTCAAGGGCACAAAACTCTCATCTTTCTGGTCAGATCAGACTGAAAATTAAACTCATCCGAGATTATGGTCTCCAACCTTGTGTCCAAGATTTGTCTTAATTGGTCATAAATTGTAGACTCTAGAGTGTAAATAAGGTCGAAAACAGTCAAAAACAGCAATTTTGTCAAATTCAAGGGCTCATAACTCTCAACTTTCTGGTGATCAGATAAGACTGAAAATCAAACTCATTTCAGATCTTATGATCTCCAATATTGCGTCCAAGTTTTGGATTGATTGATCAATAATTGTAGATTCTAGAGTGTAAACATCGTCGAAAACAGCCAAAAATGACAATTTTGTCAAATTCAAGGGAAAGTAACTCTCGACTTTCTAATCAGATTAGACTGAAAATTACACTCATCCGGGATCTCATAGTCCCTAACATTGTGTCAAAGTTTTGTCTTGATTGATGAATAATTGTAGATTCTAGAGTGTAACAACACACAAGGTCAAAAACAGCCGAAAATGGCAATTTTGTCAAATTCAAGGGCACATAACTCTCGTCTTTCCAGTCAAATCAGACTGAAAATCGAACTCATCCGAGATCTTATGGTCTGCAATGTTATGTCCAAGATTTGTCTTGATTGATCAATAATTGTAGATGCTAGAGTGTAAACAATGACAAAACTAAGTATTTTTCGCATTCAAGGGCAGATAACTCCTGCATTTCTAGTTCGATCTGACCCA
Organism: Fragum sueziense; assembly: GCA_963680895.1. Taxonomy (NCBI): domain Eukaryota; kingdom Metazoa; phylum Mollusca; class Bivalvia; order Cardiida; family Cardiidae; genus Fragum; species Fragum sueziense. Next base: position 41,404 of record CAVMGG010000891.1, on the reverse strand, counting down.
TAATCAAACTCATCCGAGATCTTATGGCCATACATGTTTTGACCAAGTTTGGTCAAGATTGGCTTATATTTGTAGATGCTAGAGTGTAAACACGAAATTGTGGACGGACGGACAGACAGACGGACGACGGACAAAAAGTGACCACAATAGCTCACCTTGAGCACTTCGTGCTCAAGTGAGCTAATAAAAGATAGTCAATAAATCGAATGTGGCTAAGACTTGACTCCATCTTTTACCAAAATCAATCGCCGATTAACATTAGCCTACTGTAAACACTTACTTTTTATTTAATTCGAAAGATAGATTAGCTGTCGAAATGGTCGAGTAAGCACACCAGTTTAATATGTACAACTACCTGGTAAATGTGAAAGAATTTCTTTGTGTAATCGTGAGGCGGCATAACAGAAAGAGACAACGCGTCAGCCCGTCTGTGTTAAAACCATCTAAAGTCAGTGTATTTACTACTAGTCTAGGAGGTAGATGAGGTTTTTATGTGGTAAAAGCACCATACAACTTTTAGACTGATTCTTGTAGCAAATTGTCTCAGGAGTTCGGAAATGCGCGTCTGACGCGCATCTGCCTAGATATAAGGGGAGAAAATTGAGGTTAAAGTTGTCTGCCCTTGGATTTTTAAGCCAAAAATGGAAATCTTACTAGGCATTTCTTTTAACCCTTTCCCAAACAAGACCTGGCCCCGGTTTCTCGAAAAAACTTAAGTATATTCTCATGAGTTCATGCTCAACTTCTATTCAATACCAATCAACATTGATTGGTATTCAATTGAAGTTCACGTGGATTTCGTGCGATTTGAGCACGATGCTCAGATTTGAGCATGAGAACATACTTAAGTTTTTTCGAGAAACCGGGGCCTGGTTTTGACGTCCCTTACAGAAAAGGCTTGGGAAAACATTGAAACAAAAGAGGATACTGCTGATAACCAGCAGTTTCTCCTTATGTCTCAATATTTTCTATGCCATATTTTACTCAAATTCTATCTTTACCAATTTACATTTTGTTATTTCTTGCAGTTTTTGAAGTGGATCACCCTAAAATTTCGCCGTTCAGGAAAGGGTTAAGGCATTGAGTTATTTCAAATGGTTTAAAATTGGTAAATATATGCACATATCATCTCCATACATATTTTAATGATGTTTGATCAATGTTTTTGATCCATAAAAATCCAAAATGGCCACCAGAATGTCTATTTTTAGTAACAAAAAGGTGTTATTTTTTTAAGATAAGTTTTTTTCTGGGATGCATAATACGCTGATATGAATTTTTATGCATGTGTTTAATAATCAAAAACTAGAAAATTGTCTCAGGAGTTCGTAAATGCGCGTCTGGCGCACATCTGCCTAGGTATAAGGGGAGAAAATTGAGGTCAAAGTTGTCTACCCTTGGATTTTTAAGCCAAAATGGAAGTCTTACTAGGCATTACTTTTAAGACATCGATTCATTACAAATGCTTTTTAATTGGCAAAAATATGCACAATTCATCTCCATACATATTTCAAATATGTTTTATGAAAGTTTTTGATCCATAAAAATCCAAAATGGCCGCCATAATGTCTATTTTCAATAACAAAAAGGTAAAAGGTAAAGTTTTTTTTCTGAAATAAGTTTTTTTTCTGGGACGCATGTATGTTGATATGAATTCTATGCACTTATTTAATAAATATAAACCAATTTGAACTTAGCAAATTAGGAAAAATAAGTTTTGGATAGTACTTGAAACAAATTTTTAAGCTTAAATTGCTTTTTCATGTCCTGAGAATTTTGCGAAAAGCGTTTCGATGCATTTCTTTTAGGGCATTGATTCATTCCAATTGGTTTTTAATTGGCAAATATATGCACATATTATCTCCATACATATTCTAATGATGTTTAATGAATGCTTTGATCCATAAAATTCTAAAATGGCTGCCAGAATGTCTACTTTTAGTAACAAAAAGGTGTTGTTTTTTTAAATAAGATTTTTACTGGACGCATATATATTATGCTAATATGAATCTTTAAGAATGTACAAGTATTTAATAAATATTAACTTATTGGAACATAGAAAAGTAGGGAAAATAAGTTTCGGATAGTATTCTAAACAAATTCTAAGCTCAAATTGTATTTTCACAATCCTGAGAATTTTGCGAAAAGCGAAAAACTTTTTGATCGATAGATTAAAGGTATTTTCAAACAGATTTTACATTGAATATGCATTTCGCATAATCAATTATTGTAAGCGGATATTTATAACCACCTGGAAAAATTTCTAAATCCAATATGGATGCCAAGATGGCCACCATTTTGGTTAATTTAGAATTTCATGATGAATTCTGTTGTAGAAACGGGCTAACTCATAGGAAGTTTTTCTAATCATACAAAATGGCTTTTTGTCCATTCAAGTCTGCATGTTATTGTTTCATATCTTGCTGAATCACAATCATAAATTACATATTACAAATTTGGAAAGCAATTAATCTGATGGAATTCTATTTTCGTTACAAAGAAACTTAAAGTGACATTTCAGAATTTTTTGTCATAAATTTTACTTTTATTTTTATCTGAAAGAGCATATTTCCTTATGAAAATTCTGAAAATTTCAAGCCAAAATATTGTGCCGTTTACGAGAAATTTATATTTTTGTGTTAAAATTTAACAAATTGTTGTGGACAACAGTTCGGATTTATATGCATTTATCGATTATGTCTCAACTTTAAATGCGTGTTTCTCGCTTATTGGCAACAACTTCAAAAAACTAATAATATTTATACTCATTAGAATAACCAATCTTGGCATCAAGCCATACTTTAAACAAGAGCCGTCACAGACGGATTATGCTCCCCGAATAAGTGTTTGTCACAAAATAAAAACTATCATACATTAAGCCCCCTTTTCCCATGACAGCTTTTTTGTACACACATTATTTATAGAATATGGTCTAGAACATCCTATTTATTACATGAGCACAAAATTTCATTAAATTCTGCCCATTAGATGAAGAGAAATAAGAGAAAAACTAATTTTTACACTAAGGCCCCTTTTTCCATGACGCAGCCTTAAATTTACAAACGGAGAAAAAGGTCCCTAGGTATTGACCCAGGGAGTTCACATGTGAAGTTTCATTGAATTTGGTCCAAGTGTTGCTGAGATATGGCTGTGGACGGATGGACGGACGGACAGACACACGGACGGACGGACGGACATACGGACGGACAGCGTGGCAACTATATGCTCCCCCGAAATTTTTTCGGGGAGCATAAAAATTGAAATTGGAATGAAACGTCCCTTTAATATACCTGATATTACTTTTTCCAGGATGTGGCCCTTGTAAAGTTTTAAATGTACGAGTTTCGTACATAGTATCCTATTACATTTATAATATCGTATCTTTCTGTTTCCCAGGTACACAAAATAATAGATATAATACTGCAAAATTTAAAGACTAAAAGGAGGTCAACATGTCAAGGAATTGTACTTTACACATTAACCAAACTTCTGGCCCGGGGAAGTGAAACCATTTGACAAAAATACCTGGTTAAAAGCACAAACATGTGCGTCTGTTAGACTGTCCAGAGGTAGTTCCTCCAAATATGCCTCGATTATTCTCCAAGACTCGTTTGATGATACCACTCACGGTATATCACATCAGTTGCTACAGCAACTTCACTGCCATAAGGGATTCTACAGGGCAATCTAACACTGTAGATGAGTCGAAATCATACACAATGCGCTATGATGTGCCAGAGAAAGCTAGTCCTTCTAGTTTTGATTTTGATCGCAGCTCAATTGTTGAGACAACCTACTACTTAGGAGGTTTAGTCTTAAAGCAGCCCTATTATTTAACCCTTTCATAGATTACAAAATTGTAGGGTGATTAGGCTCTAGCAATTTTAAACTCTAAGGGTATCCTTTGACCATGTGTAAAGCACATTGAAGAATCTAATTAAATTCCCTGTGGGATCTGCTTGGCATTTGGCAAGGGCTTCCACTGTTACAGGTTCACACAGATCCTTGAGGTCTTTCACTAAATCCTTCACTAAACCTCTCAAGTAGTAAATCAGGGCAACAATTACAGATTTTTACTCCAAGACTGGTAGCCTGTACTTGTTGAGCTTCGTCATCCAAGAAGCTGATGTAAAATTTGTGCAGAGATGCCAAGAATTCAGCTCCATCGCACTCTACTAGTGATTCCTGAATGAGATTCTTTAGTAAATTAACAGTATGATCATCAGCTGAATGTGATTTGTCCATTAGATAATAGCAGACTTCCTCAACCAGACCCTTGCCATGATGCAGGTTTCCTTACATGGGCTTTCAAGCTATTATTGAAAGTGGTGCAGCATTGAAAATGCTGATTCAAACAAGCGCAAAAGGTACAAGTGGGGGAGATCACATGAGAGACATCATCTCTGAACATAGGGGGATGAATGTCCTCCCCCAAGAAAATTTTGACAATCTAAATGTGCTTGGAATCGATTTGAATGCGCTCTAGGAGGCCCATTTTGGCTTTAAATCTCATTAAACATACATATAATATATCAAGCCAAAGGAATATTACAGCCATGACCATAATTCCACTGATAGCTTTGTGTTATACCAACAGTTCTTACCCAGTGTAGTTTGTTGTATGTTAATGCATTTGTGTTTAATCTAGACAAGAAAGTCGAGATGGCCTTATATCGCACAAAACTGAGGTTTAGAGGAGATTGTATGTATCAGATACCTTCTGCCTCATCCCAAACCAATAACTTACAGCCAATTTTCATTTCAGGCAAACATTTGTCAGAAGATTGTACAAGATTTCATTCTTGCCCTTCATAATATGTAATACAATATCCCACAACAAAGGGCCAATTTTCATTGCACCACAAAACTTTCAAGTATTTTGATTAAAGACCATGAGGCAATTATACGAACCAAATTTCAAAGCTGTAGGTCAAACATATAGGGAGTAGAAGATTGTCGAGGATTTGCTCCTCCGTCTATATCTAGAAAATGATATTTAAAAACATAGGACCCAATTTAATTGAAGCACAATAATTAAAAGCATTTTTGCAGAGGGCGTTCAGACAATTCAGCGCTCTAAATTTGAAAGCCCTCGAAAGCCGGAGTAAAAATAAGCCTAGTTTTTTTGTCTCTTTTTGTAATCTAATACTAACAACACAGGGCCAATCTTCATTATAACATAATGATTTGAAGTACCTTAGGGTGTGCTATAAGACAATTCCATAGACCAAATTTCAAAGCCCTAGGTCAAACGATTCAAGTGAAGTAGATTGTACAGGGTTTCCTTCATTGTCTATATGAAATTTGATACAGGTCCCACAACATATGGTTAAATTTCATTGTACCACAATCACTTGAAACATTTTGGTAGACGATCTTCATACAATGAGATTCTACAAAATTTCAAAACTCTAGGCTTTATGGTATGGGAGGAGAGTTTTTTTTACTTGTGAACAGACAGGCGGACGAGGGATTACGAGTGACCACAATACCTCACCCTCAGCACTTTATGCTAATGTGAGCTAATAAAGTATGGTAATCCTTTCAGTTCCACAGCATCACAATCCAGAAAGTAAGCTACTATACACCATACCATGATCCTCATCATCTGTATTGGCACCTTAAAGGTATGTGTCCTATTCAATAACCTTGTAGGTAACCGAATCAGTGATGATGAACAGACGAAAACATGAGAACATTATACAGTATGTTAATGCTATAATGGAAGACAGAAATACTCTTACCTGAAAAATAAAGATGCAAATATCATCTTATCATTCATTGACAATAATTTTACCAAAAAATGAATGTAGGAAATATTTTCAAAATATAGGAGAATTGCATATAGGAGTATCACGGTGGTAAACTTTGGAATAACCTCCAAAAAGAGGTAGTGAATTTCTGTTCCCATAGCACATCCGAGAACTAGCGAGGTCGGTCCAATGGCTAAAAACGTGTAAACAAAGGTAGGTGTCAGTGGTTCTTTTGATTGTTTTCGAGGTTTCTAGCGAAAAATGGATAATTATGGCAATGCTATGTCGTGTAAAAATGAATTCTCGACGCATACGGCCCAAAACTGCGGTCGAAACCGAAGTAATTTCCGCTGGATCGTTTTTAAAAGTTCGAACACGATATTGCCTTTTCACAACAGTTTGTCAACAACTGTCACCTTTTTGTATAATTTGTGGTTTTCCGCGAAGAATACAGCCCCGGTACGTTCGCCCTTGGGAAACGAGCACTCTGTATCACATATCCTGTTAAAAATGACAACAGGGCGCATTATTTAAGAAAATGATTGAGAAAATTCCAGTAGAGGTCGTTCCAATAAGGTAGAGCTTGTTCCAATTTGAATGAGATCATTCCCAATGCTCTCCTGTTTTATACAATGAAATAAAACCTGTGATATCAGACCAGCCAAACCAAGACAAAAATTAATGATGGCGTTTGAAATATCAAAATTATCGTCATATCAGAGACGTCATTTTGTCTAGTGTGGTGACTTTGTTTTTCATGAAAGTCTGTTTCTGATGTTTCTTAACCTCTACGCATGTATCTCTTGAAATGCACTTTTAGCTCACCTGAGCATGAAATGCTCGAAGTGAGCTATTCTGGTCACTTTTTGTCAGTCGTCCATCAGTCTGTCTGTCTGTCTGTCCGTCTACACTCTAGCATCCGCAAGCGTTATAAGCAAATCTTAAACAAACTTGGTCAAAATAATGATGGTCGTAAGTTCTTGGATGAGTTCGATTATGGGCCTGATTGAACCAGAATGTACTGAGTGATCTGCCTTTGAATGTCAAAAAGGCTGTTTACACTTTAGCAATCTTGGATGAGTTCGATTATGGGCCTGATTGAACCAGAATGTACTGAGTGATCTGCCTTTGAATGTCAAAAAGGCTGTTTACACTTTAGCAACTACAAATATTGACCAATTAAGACAAGACTTGGACAGAAAAGTTGATGATAATAATATCTTGGGCAGGTTTAATTTTCAGCCTGATTGAAAATGCATCTCTGGAGTTATCTGCCCTTGATTTTGACAAAATTGCCATTTTCGACCTTGTTTTCGCTCTAGCATCCACAAGTATTTATCAATCAACACAAAACTTGGACAGAATATCGTTGAACGTAAGATCTTGTATAGGTAAATTTTTCAGAGTGATCAGAATGATACATCTTGAGTTATCTGCCCTCGAATTTGACAAAATTGTGATTTTTCGACTTTACTTTCACTCTTCAGCATTCACAGTTACTTTCAATCAAAATTATATCCAAAGAAATAAGATCTTTTAAAGAGAATAAGATATTACTTAAAAGAAATTTTAAGTCTAATCAGAATGCACCTTGAGTTATCTGCTTTTGATTTGGACAAAATTGCCATTTTCGACTTTGTTTTCACGAGTCTAGCCACTACAAATATTTTTCAATAAAGAAAAAACTTGGACTGAATATTGTTGACCATAAAATCTTGCATAGGTAAAACTTTCATCCTGATAAGAATGATGCATCTTGAGTTATCTGCCCTCGAATCTGACAAAACTGCAATTTTCGACTTTACTTTCACTCTTCGGCATTCACCATTTCTTCGAACTCATCCAAGAACTTACGACCATCATTATTTTGACCAAGTTTGGTTAAGATAAGCTTGTGTTTGTAGATGCTAGAGTGTAGACGGACAGAAAGATAGACGGATGGACGGACGGACGACGGACAAAAAGTGACCACAATAGCTCAAAAATGCACTTCAAGAGATCCATGCGTAGAGTTTAAGAAACATCAGAAACAGACTTTCATGTAAAACAAAGTCACCACACAAGACAAAACAACGCCTCTGATATGACGATAATTCTGATATTTCAAACGCCATCATTAATTTTTGTCTGAGTTTGGTTGTTCTGATATCACAGATATTAAGTTCATTGTATAAAACAGGAGAGTACTGGGAACGATCTCATTCAAATTGGAACAAGCTCCACCTTATTGGAACAACCTCTACTGGAATTTTCTCCATAATTTTCTTAAATAATGCGCCCCGTTGCTGTTTTTAACAGGATATGTAATACAGAGTGCTCATTTCCCTAAGGCGAACGTACCGGGGTTGTATTCTTCGCGGAAAACCACAAATTGTGCAAAAAAGGTGACAGTTGTTGACAAACTGTTGTGAACAAGAGCTGTCACTGTAAGATGACAATGCCCCCGACACCGTTTTGATTTTAAATTATGGCCAATCTATGTTCAAGGTCAAGGTCATCCAGGGGTCAAGGTCACCAAAGTATGTGCCTACAGAAAGGTAATGTACCAAGGAATGTTGTGGTAAAGTATGAAGCGAATATGTTAAGTAATAAGGAAGTTATGGCCAATGTTAAAGTTTTTGGACGGAATGACGGACGGACAGACAGACAGACGGACAGACGGACGGACGGACGGACAAGTCAAATTTATGATGCCTCCCTATCGGGGGCATAAAAAGAAACATCATGTTCGAACTTTTAAAAACGATCCAGCAGAAATTGCTTCGGTTTCGACCGCAGTTTTGGGCCGTATGCGTCGAGAAATCATTTTTACACGACATAGCATTGCCGTAATTATCCATTTTTTGCTAGAAACCTCGAAAACAATCAAAATAACCACCGACACCTACCTTTGTTTACACGTTTTTAGCCATTGGACCGACCTCGCGAGTTCTCGGATGTGCTATGGGAACAGAAATTCACTACCTCTTTTTGGAGGTCTTTCCAAAGTTTACCACCCGTGAGTATACAAGGTACTTGAAAATATAGGACTTGTGCCCAAAATTTAGGAGTTTTAGAGGAAAATAGGAATCCGTTGACAGGCTTAAACTAGCTTTGGACTGTCTAAGTGACACAAATGTTTTTGCTTTTACATCAGGTATTTTCATCAAAGGATTTCACTTCCCCAGGTCATGATTTTTGGACAAGATGTAAAGTTTTAATTCTTGACATGTTGACCCCCTTTTATGTCTTTCCAATTTTACAGCATTATATCAGTTATCGTGTGTACCTGGGAAACAGAAAGAAATAACGCTATAAAGGTTTTAGGAAACATTTTAAAACTTCATAAGGGCCAAATCCTGGGAAAGGTAATATACCAAGGTTCTGTGTAAGAAATACAGAATTCTATCGGACTCATTGCTTCTCGACTTTGTTGTTTCTAATTGTGATTCAGCCAGATAATGAAGCAATAACATGCAGACCTGCGTCAACAAAATACGATTTTGTATCTTTAGGAAAACTTCCCGTGAGTAAGACCATTTATACAACAGAATTCATGAAATGGTGGCCATCTTGGCATTCATGTTGGCTTTACATAATTCTTGATGGTTATAAGTATCCGTACTAAGTGATTTGTGAAATACATATAAAATGTATAATTCACATGTATATTGAAAAGAATAGCTCTGTGTGTAAATATGTTTAATCTATGGCTCGAAAAACTTTTGGCAAAATCCTCAGGATTATGTAGATGCAATTTAAGCTTAAAACTTTGTTTAGAACACTATCTGAAACTTATTTTCCTACTATCCAAAACTTATTTTCCTTACTTTTCTATGTTACAATAAGTCAATATTTATCAATAACATTCATAAACAAGAGTTGTCCGCGGACAACGTAGCTCGCCTATACGGGTGCTTGTCACAAAAACAGCTTAATTTTTAAAAAGTAGGTCAAATTCCAAGGTCAAGGTCACAAGGTCAAAGGTCATGGTCCCAAATGAAAGGTCTTGGCAGGAGGTATCCATGTGTGAAATATCAAGGCTGTATCATCAATAGTGCATGAGATATTGGCCAGGTTAAAGTTTTTTAAAAGTAGGTCAAACTCCAAGGTCAAGGTCACTAGGTCAAATGTCATGGTCACAAATGAAAGGTCTTGTCAGGAGGTATCCATGTGTGAAATATCAAGGCTGTATCTCAAATAGTGCCCGAGATATAGACCAGGTTAAAGTTTTTTCAAATGAAGACGCGACGCCGACGCTGACGCCGACGCTGACGCCGACACCGACACTACGGCTGTGACATTAGCTCCCCGGACTTAAAGGCCCGACGCTGACGCCGACACTAGGGCTGTGACATTAGCTCCCCGGACTTAAAGTCCCGGCTCGCTAAAAATCATATTAGCATAATAATGTATGTGTCACAGAAAAAAATCTTATTTCAAAAAAGACCATTTTGTTACTAAAAATAGATATTATGGCGGCCATCTTGGATCTTTATGGGTCAAAAACTTTCATTAAATTTCATTTAAATATGAATGGGGATAATATGTGCATATTTTCGCTATTAAATGCCAGTTGTAATAAATCAATGCCTTAAAAGAAATGCATCGAAATGCTTTTCGCAAAATTCTCAGGACATGAAAATGCAATTTAAGCTTAAAGATCCGTTTCAATACTACCCAAAACTTATTTTTCCTAATTTGCTAAGTTTAAATTGGTTAATATTTATCAAATATGTGCATAAAAATTCATATCAACATAGATGCGTCCCAGAAAAAACAAGAGATGTTTGTAAAACATATATGCCCCCTCAAGGGCCTACATTTGATGTAGGTCAAAGTCCAAGGTCAAGTTAATAAGGTCCAAGGTCATGGTCAAATATGAAAGGTCTTGGCAGGAAGTGTCTATGTGTGAAATATCAAAGCTGTATAATTATTATTATGTAAAAGTAAAATGAAACATAGGCCAGGTTAAAGTTTTTAAAAGTAGGCCAAAAGTCAAGGTCAAGGTCATGGTCAAATGTGAAAGGTCTTTGTTGGAGGTGTCCATGTGTGCAATATCAAGGCTGTAGGTGTAAAAGGACATGATATATATGCCTGGTTTCAGTCTTTTTAAAAGAAGGTCAAACTCCAAGGTCAAGGTTGCAATATTCAAGGTCAAGGTCAAATGTGAAAGGTCTTGGTAGGATGTGTCTATGTGTGAAATATCAAGGCTGTAGGTGTAATAGGACATAAGATAAAGGCTAGGTTAAATATTTCTAAAAGTATGTAAAAATCAAAGGTCAAGGTCATACAGGCCAAGGTCATGGTCAAATGTGAAAGTTCTTGGTAGGAGGTGTCCATGTGTAAAAGATTGAGACTGTATAGGTAACAGGACATGAGATATAGGCCTAGTTTAAGTTTTTTAAAAGTAGGTCAAACTCCAAGGTCAAGGTCCAAGGTCATGGTCAAAAGTGAAATATCTTGGTTGGAAGTGACCATGTGTGAAATATCAAGGCTGTATATGTAAAATGACATGAAATATAGGCCAGGTTAATGTATTATTAAAGTTGGTCAAACACCAAGGTCAAAGTCACAAGGTCCAAGGTCATGGTCAAATGTGAAAGGTCTTGGTCGTAGGTGTTCATGTGTCAAATATCAAGGCTGTATGTGTAAAAGGACATGATATATCGGCTAGGTTAAAGTTTTTTTTTAAGTAGGTCAAAGTCCAAGGTCACAAGGTCCAAGGTCATGGTCAAATGTGAAAGGTCTTGGTAAGATGTGTCCATGTGTGAAATACCAAGGCTGTATGTGTAATAGCACATAAGATATAGGCCCAGTTTAATTTTTTTAAAAGTAGGTCAAACTCCAAGGTCAAGGCCACATGGTCCAAGGTCATAGTCGTATGTGATAGGTCTAGGTCGGAGGTTTCCGTGTGTCAAATATCAAGGCTGTATGTGTAAATGGACATGATATATTGGCCTGGTTAAAGATTTTTAAAAGTAGGTCAAACTCCAAGGTCAAGGTCACAAAGTCCAAGGTCATGGTCAATTGTGAAAGGTCTTGGTAAGATATGTCCATGTGTGAAATATCAAGGCCGTATTTGTAAAAGGTCATGAGATATATGCCGGGTTTAATTTTTTTAAAGTAGGTCGAACTCCAAGGTCAAGGTCACAAGGTCCAAGGTCATAGTTAAATGTGAACGATGTTGATAGGAGGTATCTGTGTGTGAGATATCAAGGCTGTATGTGTAAAAGGACACGAGATATAGGCAAGGTTAAAAATTAAGTGTAAAACTCAACAAAGGGCAATAACTCCAAGAATTTGATTGGCAGAGTTACGGTTCTTGTGCACTGCACCTCTCCATAATAAATCTATTCACCTGTAAAGTTTCATGATTCTACCTTACATATTTTTTGAGTTGTGCTCCGGACAAGAATCAAGTTACAAGAGGACCATGATGGTCCTTAATCGCTCACCTGAACCTAGATAGAAAGAAAGTCACAATGTTGTCAAGTTCAAGAGCACATAATTTAAGATGTGAGATCATGATCCAGCTGTTAACTGCTTTCATAATCTTGAATGATCAACATTTGTGGCTGTTACAGTAAAACAACAATTTTGTCGCAGTCAAGGGCACATAACTCTGTTCTGATAAAAGTATTCTCATCAACATTATGTCCAATTTTTCTTGGATTGGTCAATATATTGTTAGAGTGAAAATAGTCGAATCTGTAATTTTGTGAAATTCAAGGGCCAATGACTCTGGGTTTTCTAGTCAAATCAAGCTAGAAGTTCCACTCATCCAGGATCTTATGGCCACCAACAGTGTGATCAAGTTTTGTCTTGATTAGTCAATAAATGTAGATCTTATGCTACAGCGTAAACAAAGTCGAAAACAGCAATTTTGTCAAATTCAAGGGAACATAACTCTGGACTTCCATGTCCGATCTGACAAAAAATCGAACTAATCTGAGAACTTATAATTACCAACATTGTGGCAAAGTTTTGTCTTGATCAGTCAATATTTGTAGATGCTAGAGTGGTAACTAAGTCAAAAATAGCCATTTTTGACGTTCAAGGGCACATAACTCCGGACTTCCATGTCCGATCTGACAAAAAATAGAACTCAATTGAGAACTTACTGTTACCAATATTGTTGCAAAGTTTTCTTTTGATCTGTCAATATTTGTAGATGCTAGAGTGGTAACAAAGTCAAAACTAGTCATTTTTTTACGTTCAAGGCATCTTCGCAAGCCAAGGGTTCTACCTCCACTTTGTTCCTTACGAACCCTTGGCCGCTCGCCTCTACGGAAGTCGAAAGTACCGCCGTGCGATTTCATTGGACACGATAACTTTCCCATTATCCAATCAAAACACACTTTACAAGCCGTCTTTGTGAAACGAAAACAATGCGGCTGACGTGAAAATCGATATCTGTATTTGATGCATCGCCTAATACGTTTTAGTACGAGGCTTTTGATTGGCCAGAAATAGCAACTGCAAAAGGCCGTGACTCTTTATCGCCGAAAGGTGGCATGGTGGTACTTTTGATTTCAATAGAAGCGAGCGGCCAAGGGTTCTTAAGGAACAAAGTGGAGGTAGAACCCTTGGCTTGCGAAGATGCGTTCAAGGGCACATAATTCCAGATTTCCTAGTCTGATCTGACTCAAAATCGAACTCATCCGAGAACTTATTGTCATACATATCTTGACAAAGTTTGGTTAAGATCTATCAATATTTGTAGATGCTAGAGTGGTAACAAAGTCAAAACTAGAAAGGTCTTGAGTCGCTCCACAGGCCTGAATTTCTTATGGATAAAGCTGAAAATTACACAAAGGCAATATCTTATCGTCACCAACATTCTGTTCTAGTTTTGTCTTGATTAGTCCATATTTGTAGATGCTAGAGTGAAATCAAAGTCAAAATAGAGCCGAAAATGGCAATTTTGTCAATTTCAAGGGCACATAACTCATGATATAAATTTCAGATCAAGCTGAAAATTATACCAAGGCAAGATCTTATGGTCACCAATATTCTGTACAATTTTTGTATTGATTAATCAGTATTTGTAGTTGCTAGAGTGAAAACAAAGTAAAAATAGAGCCGGAAATTGTAATTTTGTCAATTTCAAGGGCACATAACTCATGATGTAATATAAAGATCAGGCTGAAAATTACACCAAGGCAAGATCTTATAGTCACCAACATTTTGTAAAAGTTTTGTCTAGATTTGTCAAAATTTGTAGTTGCTAGAGTGAAATCAAAGTCAAAATAGAGTTGAAAACGGCAATTTTGTCAAATTCAAGGGCACATAACTCATGATATATTATTCCGATCAAGCTGAAAATTACACCCAGGCAGGATATTATGCTTATATATATTCTGTCCAAGTTTTGTCTTGATTGGTTGATATTTGTAGATTTTAGAGTAAAAATAAAGTCAAAACCAGATATTTTTGACATTCAAGGGCAGATAACTCAGGTTATTCTGGTTCGATAAAAATTCTTTGAAGGAATCTGAGAGAGGGTCACCCAAGGATCATTCCTGTGAAGTTTGGTTGAAATACATCCAGTAGTTTCTGAGGAGAAGATTTTTAAAGAAAAAGTTTACGGATGCACGCACGCACGCACGGACGCACTGACGCACGACGGACACATCGCCATGACAATAGCCCGCTGGCCTGAAAGGCCAGTGGAGCTAACTAGCCATTTTTGACATTCAAGGGCACATAACTCCAGACTTCCTAGTCCGATCTGACTCAAAATGGAACTCATCCGAGAACTTATGGTTATACATATTTTAATGAAGTTTACTTAAGATTGGTAAATATTTGTAGATGCTAGAGTGGTAACAAAGTCAAGACTAGCCATTTTTGACGTTCAAGGGCACATAACTCCAGACTTTCTAGTCTGATCTGACTCAAAATCTAACTCATACGAGAACTTATGGCCATACATGTTTTGATCAAGTTTGGTTAACCCTTTCGGCGCCGAATTAATAGCAGAAAGTTGTTCTCAGCGCCAAATAAATTTTGGCATTTCAAAAACTTAATATTTTATTATTTTAAAATGTACATGTCATTCTATTATCTCAAATAACATTAATTTTCTATATTTGAGTCTGATAAATTGGAGAAAGGGAATAGAATAACAAAAATAAAATATCAACTTGCATAGTATTCGGATAACCAATTTCGGACATGTTTGACAGGTGACTTTGATGCTTAGCTAGATGCGATTTCTTCCTCCTAACTTCCTAAAATTTCATCGAAATCAAAGCCACTGTTTAGTCCTTCACTTATCCTGCCATTAAACACAATATTGAGAACTCCTTAGCAGATATATGACCGCTATCCTTGAGAGGAAGTCATACTTTTCAGCCGAGATCGTTCACAAAGTATCTGGTTTTCAAACAGCTTTAATATTCGTAAAATTTCATTAATTTTGTCTATTTTTTCTCTAATTCGCTCTTGACAGCTTTGTTTTGATTTCTAAACAAAGAAACGGTGTCACTGTAATATTTGCATAGGCATAATAAAAATGTTTTGGACCCCCCTTTAAAAGTCGCATTTTTGCGACTTCGGCGCTGAGCCAGGTGGTCGCATTTTTGCGACTTCGGCGCCGAAAGGGTTAAGATTGGTCAATATTTGTAGATGCTAGAGTGGTAACAAAGTCAAAACTAGCCATTTTTGACATTCAAGGGCAGATACCTCCGGACTTCCCGTGTCCGATCTCACTCAAAATCGAACTCATCCGAGATCTTATGGGCATACATAATTTGACCAAGTTTGCTTACAATTGGTCAATATTTGTGGGTGCTAGAGTGGTAACAGCAAAATGTGAACAGACGGACGGACAGACGGACAGACGGACGAATGCCGACGGACAAAAAGCGACCACAATAGCTCACCTTGAGCACTTCGTGCTCAGGTGAGCTAATAACATCAACAAAGGGCAATAACTCACAAAATTTGATCGGCAGAGTTACGGTATTTGTGCACTGCACCTCTCCATAATGAGATCTATCCACCTGTAAAGTTTCATGATTCTACCTTACATATTTTTTGAGTTGTGCTCCGGACAAGAATCAAGTTATAAAATCAACAAAGGGCAATAACTCAAAAAAATTGATCAGCAGAATTACGGTTCTTGTGCACTGCACCTCTCCATAATGAGATCTATCCACCTGTAAAGTTTCATGATTGTACCTTACATATTTTTTGAGTTGTGCTCCGGACAAGAATCAAGTTATAAAATCAACAAAGGGCAATAACTCAAACAAGGGGCCAAGATGGCCCTGTATCGCTCCACTGGCTTTTAGACAATTAGACTACAAACTTCTTCAAGGAATACAATAGAGGTCTATCCAAAGAAGATTCATGCTACGCCAGAATGAAATCCAATTAGTAATTAAGGAGCAGAAATGTTTTTAAAATTTTGTTAAAATTACACTGTTTCATATAGCGAAAAATAAGCCTAGCCCACAGCGGCCAGGCTTTTCATCGGATCGTGAAGGAATTTGGGAGAGATTCATGCAAGGAAGATTCCTGTGAAGTTTGGTTGAAATTGGTCCTGTAGTTTTGGAGAAGAAGATTGTTAAAAAATTATTCGAAAATTCAATTTAATTAAATTTATTAAAATTTAAGTTCTACACGGAATTTTTTTTTTAAGGAATTTAAAGGAGATTCATGCAAGGAAGATTCATGTGAAGTTTGGTTAAAATTGGTCCAATAGTTTTGGAAAAGAAGATTTTTCAAAAAATTAATCTAATTTCATAAATCAAAATTTAAGTTTTACACAGAATTTATTTTTTTTTTTAAGGAATTAAGAAGAGATTCATGCAAGGAACATTTCTGTAAAGTTTGGTTGAAATTGGTCCAGTAGTTTTGGAGAAAAAGAATTTTTAAAGATTTTTTGAAAATTTAAATCAATTAAATCAATCAAAATTCAAGTTCTGCGTGGATTTTAATCTTTTGAAGGAATTAAGAAGAGATTCATACAAGGAAGATTTCTGTGAAGTTTGGTTGAAATTGGTCCAGTAGTTTTGGAGAAGAATTTTTTTTAGAGATTTTTCGAAAATTTAAATCAATTAAATTAATCAAAATTCAAGTTCTTCACGGATTTTATTCTTTTGAAGGAATTTGGTAGAGATTCATACAAGGAAGATTTCTGTAAAGTTTGGTTGAAATTGGTCCGGTAGTTTTTGAGAAGAAGAACTTTTTAAAGATTTTTTGAAAATTTAATTCAATTTAATTAATTAAAATTCAAGTTCTGCGCAGATTTTAATCTTTTGAAGGAATTTGGTAGAGATTCATGCAAGGAAGATTTCTGTGAAGTTTGGTTGAAATTGGTCCAGTAGTTTGGGAGAAGAAAATTTTTTAAAGATTTTTCAAGAATTAATTCAATTAAATTAATTAAAATTCAAGTACTGCACAGATTTTATTCTTTTGAAGGAATTTGGTAGAGATTCATGCAAGGATGATTTGTGTGAAGTTTGGTTGAAATTGGTCCATTAGTTTTGGAGAAGAAGATGTTTGAAAATTGTTTACGCACGGACGGACGGACGCACGCACGCACGACGGACACAGGGCCATGAAATAAGCCCCGCTGGCCTTCGGCCAGTGGAGCTAAAAAATTGATCAGCAGAGTTACGGTTCTTGTGCACTGCACCTCTCCATAATGAGATCTATCCACCTATGAAGTTTCATGATTCTACCTTTAATACTTTTCGAGTTATGCTCCGGACAAGGTTTGGTCTACGGACAGACCGACCGACCTACGGACCGACCGACCTTCCGACCGACCGACCGACCGACACTTGCAAAACAATATACCCCCATTTTCTTCGAAAGGGGGCATAAATATTACAAAAAAGACACTTTTGTTACTAAAAATAGACATTATGGCGGCCATCTCGGATTTTTATGAATCAAAAATTTATAAAACATCTTTAAAATATGTATGGAGATGAATTGTTCATATATTTCAAATTAAAAACCATTTGTAATAATATATTAATGCTTTAAAAGTAATGCCTAGTGAGATTTCCATTTTGGCTTAAAATCCAAGGGCAGACAACTTTAACCTCAATCTTCTCCCCTTATACCTAGGCGGATGCGCGTCAGACGCGCATTTCCGAACTCCTGATACAATTTCCCAGTTTTTATTTATTAAACACATGCATAAAAATTCATATCAGCGTATTATGCATACCAGAAAAAATCTTATTTTTTAAAAAAAATACCTTTTTGTTACTAAAAATAGACATTCTGGCGGCCATCTTGGATTTATATTGATCAAAAACATTCATTAAACATCATTAAAATATGTATGCATATGATATGTGCATATATTTACCAATTTTAAACCATTTGTATTAACTCAATGCCTTAACCCTTTCCCAAACAAGAACTGGTTTTGACGTCCCTGAAAGAAAAGGCTTGGGAAAACATGGAGGCAAATGAAGAAAATGCTGATAACCAGCATTTTCTCCATTTGCCTCCATATTTTCTATGCTACAATATACACAGATCACATTCTAATTAATGTCCATTTTGTTGTCTGCAGCAGCTTTACACTTGGACAACCCTAAAATTGTGTCATTTGGGAAAGGGTTAAAAGAAATGCCTAGTAAGATTTCCATATTTGGCTTAAAAATCCAAGGGCAGACAACTTTAACCTCAATTTTCTCCCCTTATATCTAGGCGGATGTGCGTCAGACGCGCATTTCCGAACTCCTGAGACAATTTGCTACAAGAATCAGTCTAAAAGTTGTATGGTGCTTTTACCGCAATTAAACCTCATCTACCTCCTAGACTATACGTAGATAGCGTTTTGTTTTCATTGCTTCATCCAATTTTCCCGCGATTTTCTGGCACGCGCGACTTTTGTAAACAAATCATAGTAAAACGTAACCTTATTTGGGTGCGGAAAAATCACGTGATTATATTGAAACTGAAATGACTATGTCATCAATTGACTGTGTTTGCGGCGTCTTTGATCTCGCTCAAATCATCGCACATGAGTAACACAGATTTACTCTAGTTTCCTTGTTTAGTTTCACTTTCGGGATTGATCGACATAAACAGGGAAAGGTCGTATTTTACAGCAAATATTATTGTTTCCGATATGAAGTTTAAAATAAAATTTTTAATACTTTCTTTTCGATCCTTTATTTTTTCCCCTCAATCAGCGCGATTCAAGTCCTAAATTTGCACTCGCCCCGTCGGACTAGTTCGTCCCCAAATCTACTCGTCCTACGGCATCTTCCACTCGCCAATGCGAGTGGGCGAGTGATTTTTCAACCCCTGACAATGTCAAAATAAAGCGAAAATGGCAATTTCGTCAATTTCAAGGGCACATAACTCATGATATAAAACTCAGATCAAGCTGAAAATTATACAAAGGCAATCTGATCTTATAGTTAACATTAATCTGTTGAAGTTTTGTCTTGTTTGGTCAATATTTGTAGCTGGAGTAAAACAATGTCAAAATAAAGACGAAAATGGCAATTTTGTCAATTTCAAGGGCACATAACTCATGATCTAAAATTCATATCAAGCTAAAAATTATACCAATGCATGATCTTATAGTAATCATCCTTCTGTCCAAGTTTTGTCTTGATTGGTCAATATTTGTAGCAGGCTGTCCAGCACCTTCAGTGAAAAAATTAGGGCATATTTTAGGGACAAAATTTGAAAAAATTAGGGCAATTTTAGGGCTAAGATTAGGATGTTAGTACTGAAGTAGGATGGTAAATCATGTATCAAAATAGGCTGACCATTTCATTATTGAAAAACTCACTCCTTTATCTTTATAGCATTTAAGGCATCTAACAGTCTCATTGTCTCAGTTATTTGTTGACTATGACTTTATTAATATGTCATACTGTATGTGGAAGTCAGACCCAACACTCAGCTGGGTATTTAGACTTCCTTTCAGTTTGCCTGGAACTGCCATGAATAAGACAATGACAAATGATCAGATAACTACATGTACCTAGTGACTAAACAAGAGGTCCAGATAGCCCTAAACCAATCAAGGCCTCAGAGAGCCTCAAGATATATACTGGTATTCCATTCATAATCTGAAAATCATAAGCATCCTGGACAGGAACCATGAGGCAATGGTACACATCAAATTTCAAAGCTTAGTTTGAGAGAAGATTGTCAATTATTTCTCTTTATCTCTATCTTAAATCTCAGAATCCACGATATCAAGCTGAAATTTCATTGCATATGTATTATTTGAGCATTCCTGTAGAGACCCAAGATACAACATTTAAAATCTGTAGACCTTATGGTTTTTGCAAAGTTCCCCTTTCTTCATAAACAAGGGCCCATAACATAAGGCATACTTTCAATGCACAGTAATAATTATAATATTCTGGGAGAGACTCATGAGACAATATTATGTTCCAAACCTTTTGGAGTAACAGTTTGGAAGGAAAGATGGTCTAAGACATCTTTCTGTATCTCTATATAAAACCATGGAACCAAAACAATAGGGCTTATTTTAAATTACATATTGATATTTCAATTTGAAATATTCCAATATAAATTGATTTTCTTCGCAAAAAAATCAAAAGCTTTTGGTCAAACAGTTTGAGAGGAGAGTTAAGGTTGTCAAAGATTTCCCTGTTTGTATTGAGAAATGTGTGAACATACATACCCAGTAGTGCTAATTTTCAATGCATATTGATAATTTGAAGATGTTACACACACAAAAAAGAAGCCCTATGCTTTATGGGTCGGGAGGAAAATATCATCAAATATTATTTAGGGCTTATTTTGAATCAATAGTAATCATTTGAAAAAATTTGAAAGAGATCCCTATGATGATACCGTCTACAAAATTCTAAAAGTATAAGATAAACTGTTCTGGAGAAGACTTTAAGTCATTGTACACTTGTAACCATTGTGACATATGGCCAGACAGAAGCACAATACCTCACCTTTGGAGCATTTCGTGCTCAGGCAAGGTAAAAAAATAGGAATTGCAAGAAAAAATAAGGCCTTTTTTAGGAATTTCTCTTGTTTTCATCATTTTTTTAGGAATTTTAGCCAAGTCCAAAAAAATTAGGATTTTTTAGGAATTTTAGGGACGCTGGACAGCCTGTTGTAGTTGCTAGAGGGAAAACAAAGACAAAATGGCCATTTTTGACATTCAAGGGCAGAAAACTCAGGTTATTCTGATTCAATCCGAATTCTTTGAAGGAATCTGAGAGGGGGTCACCCAAGGATCATTCCTGTGAAGTTTGATTGAAATCTATCGAGTAGTTTTTGAGAAGATTTTTAAAGAAAAAGTTTACGGACGGACGGACAGACGCATGCACGGACAGACAGACGCACAACGGACACACCGCCATGAGAATAGCCCGCTGGCCTGACGGCCAGTGGAGCTAAAAATGAAGAATTTGCTTGTCACAAGCAATTCTTTCATTTTCCACAATGTTTTCCCATGTCTTTTCTTGTGATAGAGTCAAAAGACGTCACTGTGCAGTAATGGGGTAAACAGCGCCTGATAAAAATGTTATTCGTGAGCAAATTATCTCATTTGCTCTCTAATAGCTTCTTTATCAGGAGGCTCCTTGAAAAAACGCCCCACCCAGAAAATCACTGTTAATTTTTCGTCTTCTCTTCTTCAAACAATTTTCAAATAGGACATTATTAACAGGATTTGTATTGGAAATTATCTGCAAGTGTTGTTGTTTTACTTTATTCACCCCCGCAATTATGAAATGTTTAAATCCAACAAGAGGACCATGATGGTCCTATATCGCTCACCTGAACCAAAATGATATGAGCAACACTTTTGTTCAATTCAATTAATATTTATTACTTTAAGACTGAAAAAGAACTTATAGTTAATAAGGTTGTGAAAATCTAACTCATCCGTGATCTAAATTATGGTGCCAAACATTGTATCCAAGTTTTGTCTTGATTGATAAATAATTGTAGATTCTAGAGTATAAACAAGGTCGAAAACAGCCAAAAACAGCAAAATTATGGTGCCAAACATTGTATCCAAGATTTGTCTTGATTGGTCAATAATTGTAGATTCTAGTGTGTAAACGAAGTCGAAAACAGTAAAAGACGGCAATTTTGTCAAATTCAAGGGCACATAACTCTTGACTTTCTGATCAGATCAGACTGAAAATCAAACTAATCCCAGATCTTATGGTCCAAAACATTGTGTCCAAGTTTTGTCTTGATTGATTAATAATTGTAAATTCCATAGTGTAAACAAGGTTGAAAACAGCCGAAAATGGCAATTTTGTCAAATTCAAGGGCAAGTAACTCTTGACTTTCTGGTCAGATCAGACTGAAAATCAAACTCATCTGAGATCTTATAGTCCCCAACATTGTGTCCAAGTTTGGCTTGATTGATTAACTCTTTCCCAAACGACAAAAGTTAAAGTGACATTTCACAATTATTTTTACATACATTTTACTTTTATCCTATCTGAAAGAACATGTTTTCTTATGAAAATTCTGAAAATTTCAAGCCAAAATATTGAGACATATACGAGAAATATATATTTTTGTCCTAAAATTAAACAAATTGTTGTGGACAACAGTTCAGATTTATATAAAATTTGTCATTTCTGTCTCAACTTTTAAGGCTTATCGTTCTCTTATAGATAACAACTTTAAATCAAAGTACTGAAAGTACTGTTGGAAAGCAAATTTGCTGATTATGTCTAAAGGCCTTTCTAGTTGTTAGCAATATGAATTACACGGAGTTGGATAAAAGTAATTAATTGAATTTGATTCTTTAGAAAGTTACAAAATACAAATTATGAAAGGATAATGTCTGTTCCATATCAGCAAAATATACTGAACAAAAGAGAAAACTTTACGCTGCAAGATTTCTTGTTTCTGAAAAAGTATCGAACTAAAAGCCTGATTTTATTTTTACAATATTTCCATGGCATTCGGCAATCGTTTTGTCGAAGTTTCATTGCCTTGTCTCCTTTAATGTCAGAGTTACGGCCCTTAATGCATTTACAGCTAATTTCATCTAATGCCACATACGCGCGATAAACGATTCATTATTTTTACGGAATTGGTCATATCCGGGTTGCCAAAAAACCTAAAAACATCTCTCTTATCACTTGTAGCAAGCTCTAAAATAAAGGTCTAATCTGTCAATTTTGTGAATTACCCCCCTTTGACATAAACAAATAAGGAATTTAAAATGTCGAATTCTCCCAGCCGAAAACGACTATAAGGCATTCTAGCACTCTATATGTTCTCCTATACCCAATGTCATGTTCTGAAGAAGGTTTTCTTGTATAATAGACTAGTGCGACAGGTCACGGTTCATAAATCTATTTGATGTACAGGCCCGTAGGAACAGGGGGGGGGGGGGGCTAGGGGGGGGGGGGGGCTAAGCCCCTCCAATGTTGGCCAAAAATGCCGAATTTTCTTGACTGTAAATCAAATAAAACAACCATCTTACCGGCTATCAACGAATTCATTCAATTTCGTAGTTTTTGTTCCACTTAAAACTTCTCTTTATCACTGTATATTGAATGCACGTGTGCTTAATCGCTGTATATTGAATGCACGTGCGTCGTCATCGATTTCTCCGCATTTTGTGGGAGCCTCGTTTTGAAAATGTTGATTTGTTACTATTTTTAGTAACATTTCACATGTATACAATGTTAATTTCCCATAAACCCATTGTTTGCCTCCGGAAATTAATCAGAGTCTTCTCTGATGAAAATTCGCTCTTCGATATTTGGATGTCGCTATTTACATCGGAGCGCTGTCCAATTCAAAAACAAAAGAAAAATCCGACACAAGTTATGTCGCTGTGTCGGAATTTTCTTTTGTGTTTGACTGGGACAGCGTTCCGTTGTAAATAGCGACATCCAAGTATCATCGAGCGAATTTTCATCAGAGAAGTCTCGGATTACCGGAAGTGTTCTGCGGGTACGGACTAAAACATAAATGAAAGGAATCTATACCCTAATTAGAAAGCATTTGATCTCTGAAAACTACATGTCTTACTTGCTAAAACATGTGTTCCGTCACTACTTTATCCCTTTCCCAAATAAGACCGGGTTTGACAGCCCGAAAAGAAAATGTTCGGGGGAATATTGGGATGAAAGAAGAAACTGCTGATAATCAGAATTTTCTACTTTAACCTCGATATTGTCTTTGGTATTATCTACATATAGTTCTAATTTTATCTAGGTATGTACCAATTTTGTCGTCTGCTACGGCTTTTTTTTTATTTTGACCAATCTGAAATGTTTCTATTTGGGAAATGGTTAACATACCAACAATGTAAATTGATTTGATTCTATGTAGGCCTATTCATCTAGATCTAAATCCACGGTGGGTAACTCACATGACTTTAGGGAAGCGTTAACACCGAAAAAATCGTCCGCTTCAAGGTATGTTTTGTTTAATTTCTCAGCTTATACCCTATTGATTTTGATGACATAAAGTGCACGGAACGCGCCCTTGAGAGGGCTATTCCCGGCTCTAACTCACTCTGCTCCAAATCCAGTGGTTTCTTCAAACATTCGAGCCAAAGTGTTTGTAAGTGCAAAACGAAAGTGGGAAGCATTCACATGCACCGAAGAAAACTTTCGCTTTAATGTTTGAAGAAATCACGGGATCGGAGCAGAGTTACAAACGGGAATAGCCCTCTCAAATGCGCGTTCCGTGCACTTTATCTCGTCAAAATCAACAGAGTATAAGCTGAGAAATTAAACCAAACATACCTTGAAGCGGACGATTTTTTCGGTGTTAACGCTTCCCAAAAGTCACATGGGTTATCCACCGTGATATCTATAGATTAAAAAGTTAACACCGTTTTTAAACCAAGTGGTGAAAGGATTGCTAGTCTGATTTCTATGCATTTTGAGCATACCATCACATATTCTGGTTTCCCAGATTTCTACTTTCGCTTTGAAATGCCTATAGCTACACGCGAATACTAGCAAGGCCTATTAGACAAGATGTCTATGTCATTAACCTCAAAATAACCACTTAGTTGATCAATCAATTATTGTGAACGCGATTAAATGCATGGCTTATCGAATATCATTGTTTAGTTTCGGACATTAAAACGTGTAAGAATTTGGGCATAGAAAGATTCTAAAAATAGACGTGTCCTAGTTCCTATTTTTAGCGCTTGAAGTGGGTCGCATATTTCATAGTTCAGTAAACTTGACTGACCCATTTTCAACGAAAGATATTGGACTGGCTATTGAACCGTAATGAAAGCAAATTACTACGTGATCGTTTCTCCTCTTTTAACACATGTTTAATTGGATGTTTTATCATCGGTCACACAATTGAATATCTTGTGTACAACTATAGAATTCAATATTGAATATTCGAAAGGTTGTTCTTGTCATTGATCTTTGCTTTTGATAGAACTATTTATAGTGAGGAGGACCGGGAGATGTTGTGTGGTATGCAGAGAATGTTAAAGTGCAGAGAAGCACGACTGGAAAGAAAAGCAAATTTTGCAAATTTGCTTTCCAAAAACTGATAGCATTTCTACGCACTAGAATAAACAATCTTTGCATCAAGACATAATTTTAAACAAGATGTGTTTGTGAAACACAAATGCCCCCGAAATGGCCATTCTTCTAAAATGTTAAGTTTTCTTGGAGTAAAGGGTTACTAAGGGTAAAGGGATGACCTTGAGGACGATCAAATTGCATGGAACAGATAGATATCATTGAAAGGAAGTTGCATACCAAATTTGAGCTTTGTATGTCAAATACTTTTGGAGAAAAGGCAAGGGTTAAGTTTTCGGAATAGAAGGTTAAGTTTTCGTAGAGTAAAGGGTTGATAAGGGTTAAGGGATGACTTTGAGGAAGGTCAAATTGCATGGAACAGATAGATATCATTGAAAAGAAGTTGCATACCAAATTTGAGCTTTGTATGTCAAATACCTTTGGAGAAAAGGCAAAGGTTAAGTTTTCGGAATAGAAGGTTAAGTTTTCGTAGAGTAAAGGGTTGATAAGGGTTAAGGGATGACCTTGAGGAAGGTCAAATTGCATGGAACAGATAGATATCATTGAAAGGAAGTTGCATACCAAATTTGAGCTTTGTATGTCAAATACTTTTGGAGAAAAGGCCAAGGTTAAGTTTTCGGACAGACAGACAGACAGACGGACGGACAGACAGACAGACGGACACGAGTAAAACAATATGCCCCCGATCTCTCGATATGGGGGCATAAAAATGAAATGTCACTTTAAAGGTAATCCACTTTAAAAACTGCCACAAATGACAGAATGGATGTTTATAATGATATGAGTTGTGTATAATATGGCACAGAAAACATTGAGACAAAATGAGAAACAGCTGGTTATCAGCAGTTTCTTCTTTTGTTTCAATGTTTTCCAAAGCCTACTCTATTAGGGACGTCAAAGCCAGGTCTTGTTTGGGAAAGGATTAATAACTGTAGATTCTACAGAGTGTAAATCTATTTATATCCTAGAGTGTAAATCTATTTATATCCTCTAACAAGATAACTCTACTTATACTAAAGGAAAGTAGTGTCAAGTGTTACTTCCCTTAGATTAACATTGAAAACATTAAGATTGAAAACAGCCAAAAGTGACAATTTTGCCCAATTCAAGGGCGCATAACTCTCATCTTTCTAGTCAGATCAGACTGAAAATTGCACTCATCTAAGATCTTATGGTCTCCAACATTATGTCCAAGTTTTGTCTTGATTGATCAATAATTGTAGATTCCAGAGTGTAAATAAACTTAAAAACTGCATTTTTTGACATTCAAGGGCAGATAACTCCGCACTTTCTGGTCCGATCAGGCCCATAATCGAACTTGTCCGAGAACTTATGATCGTACTTGTTTTGGCCAAGTTTGATCAAGATTGCCTAACTTTTGTGGATGCTAGAGAGTAAACATCCCAAATGTTGACGGACGGACGGACGGACGGACAGACGGACGACGGACAAAAAGTGACCACAATAACTCACCTCGAGCACTTCGTGCTCAGGTGAGCTAATGACAAAGGTAGAAATAAAGATATAGACACTTGAATATAAAACCTTTTCTAATGTATTACAAATACACATAGGCCAACGCAGTCACCTGTGCAAAATTCAAATCTTGACTGAAACAACCAGTATTTTCTTCTTTTGTCTCAATTTTTCCAAAGTATTTAATAAAAGGGACATCAAATCTTGTTTGGGAAAGGGTTAATGTAGTAAAGTACTTACAATATCAGCAAGATTGACCCTGTACTGAGCCCTCCTTTAGGTTTATCAGGACTTGGCTGTGGAGTATTAGCACAGGCATATTTTGTTGTGAGGGTGAAAAACTGAAATACAGTAAAGTATAAACATTCCAGCTTGAATTTGAAAAAACATTTCCATCATTCAGTAATTTTTATTTTGTAATCCTGCTCTATTATTGAAATTTGATAAACCTACATTATTGTAAAAAGGGGTTAAGCAGCACTTTATCAACCAATCACCAAAAGGTGAAGTTTTAGACTTTTCAATTTAAAAAAATACTGCAGACGAAAACTTAAGGTGCTTCATTTTGGTTCTTTCTGAGAAGAAAAATTGTGGGAAATGAAGAAATTGCTTGTCATAATCAATTTCTTCATTTTCCACAATGTTTTCCAAAGTCATTTTCTTATTGGGAGTAAAAATGAGTCAATGTGTGGCATTGAGTTATATGACATCTAACAATAAGTATTTAGTAGGTTCATCTCTTAACCCCATTACAACAAGAGCCGTCACAGACTGATTATGCTCCCCGAATAAGAGTTTATCACAAAATAAAAACTATCATACAATAAGTCCCCTTTTCTCATGACAGCTTTTTTGTACACACATTATTTATAGAATATGGTCGGGAACATCCTATTTATTACAAGAGCACAAAATTTCATTAAATTCTGCCCATTAGATGAAGAGAAATAAGAGAAAAACTAATTTTTACACTAAGGCCCCTTTTTCCATGACACAGCCTTGAATTTACAAACGGAGAAAAAAGTCCCTAGGTATTGACCAAGGGAGTTCACATGTGAAGTTTCATTGAATTTGGTCCACGGGTTGCTGAGATATGGCTGTGGACGGACGCACGGACGGATGGACACACGGACGGACAGACAGCGTGGCGACTATATGCTCCCCCGAAATTTTTTCGGGGAGCATAAAAATTGTGAACATATGAACTAACAAGAGGCCCAAGAGGGCCTGTATCGCTCCACTGGCTAAAGTAAAAGAATTATCTCATGATTTCTTGTAAGCCTGCCAAATCTTGAAAAGGTCACCCATGGAATATTTCTGCCAAGTTTAGTCTGAATTGGCCCATTGATTTATTTTTAAAGAATTATTTCATGGTTTATCCAATTCTGATAAGCCCTGCCTGGCCACACCTACATTTATAGACCAATCAAAATATCACTGACAAAGTATTACCCAAGGAACATTTTTGCCAAGTTTGTACTAAATTGACCCAATGGTTGTTTTTAAAGAATCATTTCGTGATTTCTCCCATTATGATAAGCCCTGTCCTGCTTTGCCCATATTTCTGGACCAATCAAAATTTTACTACCAAGTGAAGTAATTGGACACACAAGGAACATTTCTACCGAGTTTGGTCAAAATTGGCCATGTGGTTGATATTGTAAAGAATTTTTTGTGATTTCTGCCATTCTGATAAGCCCGCCCTGGCATGCCCATATTTATGGACCAATCAAAATTTCACAGACAATTTAAGTATAGGGTCACTGAAGGTGCATTTCTGCCAAGTTTAATTGAAATTGGCCCTACAGTTGATTTTTAAAAAATTATTTTTTAAATTCTCTAAGTCAAATAAGCCCCACCCTGCCACGCCCACATTTATTGACCAATCATAATTTCATGGACGAGTTAAGTAAAGAGTCAACCAAGGTACATTTCTGCAAAATTTGGTCAAAATTGGCCCAATGGTTGATTTTTAAAGAATTATTTTGTGATTTCTCTAAGTCTGATAAGCCCCGCCCTGCCACGCCCACATTTATGGACCAATCAACATTTTACAGACAATCCAAGCAAAGAGTCATCTAAGGTACATTTCTGCCAAGTTTGGTCAAAATTGGCCGCATGGTTGATTTTTGAAGAATTATTTTGTGATTTTTCTAAGTGTGATAAGCCCCACCCTGCCACACCCCCATTTATACACCAATCAAAATTCTTTGAACAATTTAAGTAAAAGGTCACCCAAGGAACATTCCTGCAAAATTTGGTCAAAATTGGCCCATTGGTTTGAGAGAAGAAGATTTTTAAAGAAAAAGTTAACGGACGCACGCACGGAGGCACGCACGGACGCACGCACGGACGCACGCACGGACGCACGACGGACACAACGCCATAACAATAGCTCGCTGGCCTTCGGCCAGTGGAGCTAAAAATGTTAAATTTAAGGCATAGAAGAATATTGAGGGAAAAAAGAACTTTTCTAAAGCTATTCCTATATAGAAATCATTTAAACCAGAGATTGTTTGAGAAAAGAGTTATATACAGGCGAGGAATCATTATCAAATTCATGTGTCCCAAGAATTTCAGAAAATTGTCAATAATTTTGCTAAAACTTGATCAATTTGAATGTGTTTGAAGCAGTGAAGATGGAAGAATGCCACAAATTAGTTGGTTGTTGTAGATTTCTTAAAGATCAGCTGATGAAACACTTACTGATGACCAACCATGAGTTTAGTTGAATCGTCAATATCTTTTTGAGATATATTTCTTAAAAATCTTCTTTTGCATTCAGCAAACTTGCAGCATTTTCCAGCCTTATGTGCTTCCAATCAGTCAAAATTTATACTAACATAATTTTTGAAAAATATCAACTAGAAAGACCTGAAGGTACTGAGTCGCTCCACAGGCCTGAATTTCTTTTAATATTTAATCAAAGTTTTGACTAGACTTTTCAATACTTGTGGTTATTACAGCAAAAACAAAGTAAAAAAGCAGCAATCATGTGGTCAAAGCAAAAAGAAAGTAAATGATTGACTTAATATTTTTGGGATGTTAGAGCGATAATAAAATTTAAATCTGTGGTTTTGCCAAATTCAAGGACATATAATTCAGTATGTGAGTTTATCATCAAGCCGAAAATTAAACTCATGCAAGATCTTAGAGTCATCATCATTCTGTTTAGATTTTGTCTATATTAGTCAATATTTATGGCTGCAAGAGTGAAAAAAATTTGAAAACTGAAATTTTATCAATTTCAAGGGCACATAACTCAGATTGTAACAATGTGATCATGCTGAAAATTACACATAATGAAGATCTTGTTGCCAACAAGATTGTTTCCAAGTATCATCTTGATTGGTTAACATTTGTGGTTGTAAGAGTGAAAACAAATTCAAAAATGGCAATTTTGTCAAATACAAGGGCACATAACTCATGACGTAAGATTCCGGTGAAGCTGAAAATTACACCCAGGTAGGATATAATGCTTATATATATTCTGTCTAAGTTTTGTCTTGATTGGTCAATATTTGTAGATTTTAGAGTAAAAACAAAGTCAAAACCTATTTTTGATATTCAAGGGCAGATAACTCAGGTTATTCTAATTCAATCCAAATTCTTTGAAGGAATCTGAGAGAGGGTCACCGAAGGATCATTCCTGTGAAGTTTGGTTGAAATCCATCCTAGAGTTTTTGAGAAGAAGATTTTTAAAGAAAAAGTTTACAGGCGGATGGACAGAAGGACTGATGGACACATGTACGATGGACACATCGCCATGACAGTAGTCTGCTGGCCTGAAAGGCCAGTGGAGCTAAAAATGTATAACATGATTCCGCAGCATGACATATATTGTTGCTACTTACAAATTGACCGGATTCTATCGGATCCTCTTTAACAAACTGGAAACTGTTGATTTCTGTTGTAGTACACACTAACTTGATTGTGGAAGTTCTGAAAATATTGTAAAAACATTCCTCATCCCATCCCATCACCAAACAGCAAAATTTTGGACTGGTCGAATAAGTTGCAGATGACAAGTTCAAGAATATGAAATTTCATATTTTTGGGGGTCTTTTTGGTTTTAAAACATTGTGGAAAATGAAGAAATTGTTTGATACAAGCAATTTCTTCATTTTCCACAATGTTTTCCCAAGCATTTTTTGAGGGAGTCAAAAGGCATCACAGTGCAGAAATGGGCTATTCCTAGACAAGGATACATTTGATGTACCTCTTTGAGACAATTCTGAGACACCATGATATTTAAAAAGAAAATGATGATTTATTCATTTTCCACAATGTTTTCTCAAGCATTTTTGGGGAGTCAAAAGGCGTCACTGTGCAGTAATGGGCTATTCCTAGACAAGGATACATTTGATGTACATCTTTTAGACAATTTTGAGACACCATGATATTTAAAAAGAAAATGATGATAAGCACCCTTTACAGAGAAGCTAAGTACAGATCAGTACAGATCTTGATTAGACTGGGCATAGGCACAAGCTGATCTGGACCCATATTGGTCTCAAATGCCATTAACCCACTACCAAACGACAACATTTTTGATCGGCCAAAATTGAAAGATTTTGCAGACAGTTTTAAGTGAATGAAATATAGCAAATTTTGGTCTTTTGGGATAGAAAATATTGTTGGGAATGAAGAAATTGCTTGTCACAAGCAATTTCTTCATTTTCCACAATGTTTTCCAAAGCCTTTCTCTTTAGGGGCGTCAAAAGGAGTTAATGTGTGGTAATGGGTTAAAGTCCTTTCTCCAGATCATGGCTCAAATACAATCAGGGATTTTTTTAGGGTATCTTAGGGGCTGAATTTTGGTCCCTTCCCCAATGGAATTTAGCCTACTTTTTATCAATCTGAAGAAAAAAAATTCCAATCACAAATTAGAAAAAATATCAAAATTATCAAAACATAAGTAAAATTGCTTTCACAGGTCATTTGAGAACAAACGAAAGGTCTCTACTCAATTTCCATATCAATATATATATTGATCTTTTCTGTTTATAAATGAATTTCACTTAATCTAAAACTTTATGAGGTAAGTGTATAACGCCTGGAAATTCCCAATTTCAGAGTGTATGCCGCTAATTTTCCCAATTGAAAAGGCCCCGGGGCCCCTTCCCAAAATTGCCAAAAAATCCCCGACAATAAAAATCATTGCCATATCTTCTCACATAATCAATTGTTTTGACATCCTTATGAGGACAAGACTTTAAACTACCTGATAACCCTTTCCTAAATGATAAAGTTTTAAATACACTATAATAAACACTACATTCAATATTTCGGCAAAATTTGCCTTTTTCAATCTCTTGAAAAAGGCAAAGTTTGTCGAAATATTGAATCAAGTGTTTATCATAGTGTATTTATTATATTCCTAGAGGAATAATTTTGTGATCTTCTGATACTACCTGTCTAATGTTATGTATTGTAGTGATTGGAAAGGCCGGTGGCCATATATCAATAAAATGTTGAATCTTGATAAAATTTTATGCTTGTCGGAATTAGAAGATCTTGCAGATTGCAAACCCAACGTTACAACTTTGGATAATTTATAAAGAAGGCAATATACATCCAAAGGGAGAAAATGCTGATAACATCTTTTTCTCCTTTTGCCTCAAAATTTTCCGGCATATTTTATTTCCCAGACAAGTCCCAGGTGGCTGAAAAACGCTGAGGTAGGATTTCAACTATAACAATTGTAGTTATATTGCAACAGCTGGAGCAATAAACCATGTTTTCTTGGCATCATACCTGATAACATCTTGAAATTGGTCTGGTCCGGTAAACTTCAACTGTAAACTTCCCCTTTCTGGGTCTCCACTAAACGTAGCCGATGTTTGTAAACCTGCGTTGAACTGGGGAGAACCTGAAGCTGCTTTCTGACATACCTGCAACAAGAGTGTGCCATGGTCACAACATATGCCACACCCCAGAGACTAAGTTTTAACCCTTTCCCAAACGCCAAAATTTTAGGGTGATCCACTTCAAAAACTGCCACAAATGACAAAATGGATGTTATTAAAGATAGGATTTGTGTAAAATATAGCTCAGAAAATATTGAGACAAAAGGAGAAACTGCTGGTTATCAGCAGTTTCTTCTTTTGTCTCAATGTTTTCCCAAGCCATTTCTATTAGGGTCGTCAAAACCAGGTCTTGTTTGGGAAAGGGTTAAGGGGGCATAACTCAGGCAAAAATCAATGAACCAGAAAATCCTTCCTTCATGCACATCTACCAATTGAGGTGATAACATTGACCAAGTATCAAGAAGATCCAGCCAGAACCTTAGGAGTTGCACTGAAAAGAAAAGTGGACAGACATACAGACGGATCATGGACGGACAGACAGATGGAGAAGATGATGCTAATATATGTCCGCCTCCGAAAGTGAATAAAAATAATGCAGAGCTACAAATAAGAGGGGGTAAAACCCAATCCCTATGTTGTTGGTACTCATTTGAATTGTGTCAATGAGACCATCCCAATAAGTACCCATAACATAGAGTAATTCAGGCCTTTTAAAATTTTGCTCTTTTGCCCTTTTTCGGATGCTGCTGCACTAATAGTTTAAATATTAACCCTTTCCCTAACAAGACCGGGTTTTGACTTCCTTAAAGAAATTTACTAGATTCATTTTGCCGAATTTATTTTTTCTCATTTTTACATATTTTTTTCTTTAGAGTATGCCTAGTTCAGAAATGCAAAGAAAAAGTGGGGTCACCATATTAGTTTTCCTTGTATTTGCATTCTTACAACACACCTGTAAACCTTTTTTGCATGATTTTTTGATTTTTTAAAAAATACACACTATCTTAACAAATACATGATTTTTAATACCTTTTTCACATATCTAACATATTTCTTTGGTCAAACAATTCAGTTTGTATTACAAACAAGATGTGGAATTCATGAAATGAGTAGAAAAGTAAAAATACCAAAGGAATGTGGTTTTACAAATTACTACTTTTTCCGTCAAAGGCACATTTTTCCACAAATTTCGTTCAAGTAATGCACAAAAATCGAAATAAAAAAAGTTTTACGAATTTAATTTTTTTTAAATTCACAGATTTTGTACATTAAAGTATGCTGAAAATAACTGTAAAAAGAAATAAAGAGGTAACCATATTAATTTTGTTGGAATTTTGCACTGAAATAGACTGGGTTTACAGTTATGTTTTGATAAACAGTCGGTGTTGATATGAAATCTCGTATTAACGGCTTATACCAAGCCGTAGTTACGAGATTTTATAACAAACCCCACGAAATTCATTAGTTTGTCCGAAATTACGTCACAATTTACTTGTCCCCTTTTTTATTTTGTTCCCTTTAAAATGTCTTGCCAAAAGACACACCCCCAGTGGGGTTTGAACCCGGAACCTCCGGGTTTCAAGTCGAGAGCGCTATCCACTGTGCCACGGAGGCTATCAAGAGTAAAGAATTTCAATGCGCACGAACTTGCGCACTAACAAACTCCCGAAAATGTCTTAAAAGTGACATTTCAGAATTCTTTGTCATAAATTTTACTTTTATTTTTATCTGAAAGAGCATATTTCCTTATGAAAATTCTGAAAATTTCAAGCCAAAATATTGCGCCGTTTACGAGAAATTTATATTTTTGTGTTAAAATTGGAGAAATTGTTGTGGACAACAGTTCAGATTTATATGCAATTTATCGATTATGTCTCAACTTTAAATGCGTGTTTCTCGCTTATTCGCAACAACTTAAAAAAACTAATATACTGAGATGAAAAAGTTTAGTCAGTATAAAGTTTTTGGTCAATAATTGTCTCTGAAACGTTTTACAATGCCAAATTTTTTACTCAAAACAATCTTCAACCAATTTATAGAACAAGTCGATGAAATTCAATTGGCATCCATGTTTTACTTAACCTTCTTTTCGACAATTCATTCCAAAAGGGGTAAAATTGAAAAGTCACAGCTTCAGGAGCGACTTTTAGTAGAGTCTAAATTCCTGGTAATTGACATGAAAAATCGATCTTTGTTTAATTTCTTGGTAGAATAGAAGTCTCTTTGTTGACTGTGAGTGAGAAAATTTCTTTTTGATGGAATTCACAGTAGATTATGGTGACTTACGCACCCAACCTGTTGCTCCTATCATTTTACTGCGTTTTCAAGAAATCGTTCTATCAGGACCAGTAGCTGGTTTACCACTGATACAAAGTTATTTATTGTAGACAGACAATTAGAAAAAAATAACTGACATTCAATATTTGTCAAACAATGCCTGAGATCTGGCTGAGCCAATGCTCGAAAAACCAACTCTTGGGTAAATGGCCAGGCAAGTAAAAAACAGACTTTTTTTAACAAAATGTCATTATTAAACAAATTGGTTACAGTATAGTCAAGTTTCAATGTTTTTTGTCAGATTGGACGTGACGTAACTTGATGACGTCACAATTAACGGGTTTTCCAGATACGCTGTTTTCAGAGGTATCAATGACCAAAAGCTCATGCATGTGCCCATTTTGACAACAACTACTCCAATGCTTAAAACTGGAAGAGCTTGCCAAGTTCAAACTGTAGGAAACCGCCAGAGTTTGTATGTTAGGTAGATGGTTTCTAACATTGTCATTTTTGGCCAAATTGATTAAGCCAGGGTGCTAAAATGATGTAAGCTGGTACCAATTTTATTGCGGACTTTTTGTATCTGGGCTAATGTCTTTGGTTTGCATACATTTATACCGGAAAAAGACTTGCGCCTTAACTGCAGCAGGTGCACCTGTCACATTTTGATATTCTTTTAGGACAAACCTAAAAACTAAAATTTAGCAACATTACTTGAAGATGTTTGTTAAGCGTTGATTGAACAAATATTGTGTGAAACTGTACACGGATATGTTGTATTTTGGCCGAATAAATGACCATCAAAACCACTGACTAAACTTTTTCTTTTGAGTATAGTATTTATACTCATTAGAATAACCAATCTTGGCATCAAGACATACTTTAAACAAGAGCCGTCACAGACGGATTATGCTCCCCGAATAAGTGTTTGTCACAAAATAAAAACTATCATACAGTAAGCCCCCTTTTCCCACGACAGCCTTTTTGTACACACACTATTTATAAAATATTGTCTAGAACATCCTATTTATTACATAAGTACAAAATTTCATTAAATTCTGCCCATTAGATGAAGAGAAATTAGAGAAAAACTAATTTTTACACTAAGGCCCCTTTTTCCATGACGAGGCCTCAAATTAAGAAACGGAGAAAAAGGTCCCTAGGTATTATCCCAGGGAATTCACATGTGAAGTTTCATTGAATTTGGTCCAAGGGTTGCTGAGATCTGGCTGTGGACGGACGGACGGACACACGGACGGACACACGGACGGACGGACGAACGGACGGACGGACAGCATGGCGACTATATGCTCCCCCGAAATTTTTTCGGGGAGCATAAAAATTGAAATTGGAATGAAATGTCCCTTTAACAGATAAGGTTTGGGAAAACATATCAATACATATCAATATTTTCTGAGCTATATTGTACACAAATCAAATCTAGATTAACACATATTTTGTAATCTGCAATAGCTTTTGAATAGGACCACCCTAAAATTTTGACGTTAGGGAAAGGGCTAATCAAATTCTTCTAAAAACTTTGAAAGCCCTTCACCAAAGAATCATTCATGTGAAATCTGAAGAACATTGGCCAATTAGTTAGGCAGAAACAGATTTTAGAAGATTTGGCTATTTTCCCATTTTCTCATGCCGCGGCAGCCAGAGTCTGTAATGCAGGGAAACAAATTCTTATAATAACTTAAGAAGCCCTTCACCCAAGGATCAGTCATTCCTACCAAGTTTCAAGAAGATTGATCTACTGGTTTGAGAGGAGAAGATTTTTAAAGAAATTGTAGACGGACGACCGGACGGAGGGACCGACCGCCTGATGACGGACAACGACCGATCACAATACCTCACTTTGAGCACTTTGTGCTCAGGTGAGCTAATAAAAGAAAGTCAGAAATTAAGAATGATCTTTTCTCATTTTGAAAACTGACAATTTAGGAAAAGGATTTCTACAATGTCAAGTGTGCGATAGAGTGTCATAGAATTTGTCATATTTGTCATTCTTATGACCTGTGACCAGTACAACTTGTGCTTGGTTGTCAAAGTTAATGGTTAATTGATGTATTTATAATTAGGACAGTTGTATAACGACTATTTGTGCAGTGTATATATAACGACATGTCTGGAGAGAGAGGGAGAGATAGCCAGGAGGGCTATGTTGTAGTTGAATGCTAAACTTTGAACTTGCAAGATGTGTTTTATTATAAGATAGACTTTGTAAATATTAAACTATACGATCACATGGCTTATTCGTTTCTGTTCATCATCATACTTTACGACAAGAGTGAAAAGATGAAAATGTTGTTCAACAGCATTTTCTTCTTTTCAATCAATGTTTATTTCTATTTCTTGTAAAAATTAATTTTCAGAACAAAAATCTCCTGTAATGAATCAATCTGAAATTTCTTTTACATTACAATGCAGATTCCAAGCAAAAATCAGTAGAAATTGGATCGAGGAGAAGTGCCCATTCCCTTTCCCAAACAGCAAAAATGGACTGTTCCAATTAAAATGCTGTTACAAATGGCCAAAAAAAATTTGATAAAGGGCATTTAAATTAGAATTTGTTTACAATGTAGTATAGAACATATTGAGGCAAAAGAAGAGAATGTTTATCATCAACTTTTCTTCTTTTGCCTCAATATTTTCTCAAGTCTTTCCTACAACTGACTTCAAAACCTGTCTTGTTTGGGAAAAGGTTAATTTGACTATGGCCCATGACAAAAATCTTTTCTTATGACCAACTGAACAACAAACAAAAGCTGTTTCAGGACAGCAAAGCATGACTATCAAGTGCTGGATAGTTAAAAAATCTGGACTAAGCCTGGAAAAGGTAAAAATTCCAGTAAATTTAACCCATTACCAAACGACAAATTTTAGGGTGATCCACTTCAAAAAGTGCCACAAATGACAAAATGGACGTTAAAGAAAGAATTTGTGTAACATATGGCATAGAAAATATTGAGACAAAAGGAGAAACTGCTGGTTATCAGCAGTTTCTTCTTTAATCTCAATGTTTTCCCAAACCTTTTCTTTCAGGGACGTCAAAACCAGGTCTTGTTTGGGAAAGGGTTATTAGAAGAAACACAAATCTTTGCCCAGAGGCTAATACTTGTATTATGGTCACAAAGGCATACATGTGCAAATTTTCAGAGCAATAGCAATAGTAGAAACAGAGATTTGAGAAACTTGCCCATGAAAACTTAACCAAAGCATTAAGCTAATGCCAACACCGATACCAACGCCCAAGTGTCCAGAATAGCACTCCTATTCTACAAATACAGTCGACATTTGTTCTGTCGAAGTGAGAGGGGCCGTCAAACACCTCGACATATCCGGAGTTTGACTCATCCAATTTTGTTCGACTTCGATAAAGTTGACATTTGACTGTTTTTGAAACTAATCAAGTACGATTATTATTGAAATATAGTAGGAAAAGGAAAGAAATTGCTCGTCTCAAGCAATTTCTATCCTTTTCCTACTATATTTCAATAGCTAGAGCAACGTCGGGTATTATCCACACTTTAACGTTTGAAAGCGATCAGTATCAAAAGTATTACCTTCCAGTGACGTGTTGTTGGAAAATCCCATGTATTGACATCTGATTGGACAATTTATACGCACCTACGGTGTTGTAAAAATAACACAAGCGTAAAATTTTCATTTCCCTACATATAAGTCTGATCGGTAGTTACCGACATTCTTCGGCAGTTATCGACAACACTTATTAATGGTTAGGTTAAAACTCAGAGAAAATATTCTTACCTGTGTATTATTATCACCTGAGTGTTAAGTAGCATTATCCTGACATTTTGAGGTATTTATCTATTTTTCGGACCAGTAATAATTTCAATTTCACACAGAAAATGTGCAGAACCAGGAATCCATTTCCGTCGAGATCGGCAGTTATCGACACCACTTATTAATGGCAATGTTGAAACTCGGAGAAAATATTTTTACCTGTATTTTCTCTCCTTCTCACAATATTTCAATATTGTTGGCAAACTTTTCAGGACAATTACTTTGATTTCTTTGGAGAAAAGTGCAAAGGACTATCTTTTATTTGATTTATTTTTTAATCTGTCGATAATTGCCTATCACAAGAATAGATGTCGGTATATATCGACAACCCTATGAAATGCATTATGTTGAACAATACACGCTGGATTTGGTTACTAGAACATTATTCTTCAAGTAAAACATCTATCCGAGTTTAAAACCACACAAAACCACACTGCAGTATGCGCGCTACATGTAAGTGAAAAACACACCCTCCTTACGGCACAGTTTATCGGAGTTAAATTCGTGAGATGTAAGATTTTACTTACCGATTGTTTGTTTGTGATCTTACTTCAATCGATAGAACTTGAAAAAACAAACAAATTATGTCATATATTACGTCACAGGAATACATTTTACTCATCTTTCTACGAAATAAAGATTATATCAAAGAACTGACGATAACTGCCGACTGTCGATAATGCCCGACGTTGCTCTATATTGAGTTCGA
Source organism: Fragum sueziense (assembly GCA_963680895.1). Taxonomy (NCBI): domain Eukaryota; kingdom Metazoa; phylum Mollusca; class Bivalvia; order Cardiida; family Cardiidae; genus Fragum; species Fragum sueziense. Next base: position 2,103 of record CAVMGG010000891.1, on the reverse strand, counting down.
AATTATTTTGGTTGAAAAACTTATGTCCGTTGATGAGGACGGGACCAGACTTGAACTTAAACTTAAGTGAAAATTTGACTTATCCGATGTCGACATAACAAGTGTCGGCTGTAGTTACACTAAAAACTTACAGCAGCATCTGGTACGGAAGCACAGCCACCAACAATATTTACACATGGTTGAAACTCATAAGTATAACCTTCATTACTTGTTGAAAACCTGAAAAAATTATACATTGTTTAACCCTTTCCCAAACGACATAATTTTTGGGTAGTTCAACTCAAAAGCTGCAGCAGACGACAAAATGTATGTTAATTTGTTAATCAATTTACACAAAGTTTAATTTGTGTACAATATAGCTAAAAAAATATTGACACAAAAGGAGAAAGTGCTGATTATCAGCACTTTCTTCTTTTGCCTCAATGTTTTTCCAAAGCCTAATAATATTAAGGATGTTAAAACCAGGTTTCATTTGGGAAAGAATTTACCTTTCATAAACAATACCTGCTTTAGACACCCCAAAGGAGAAGAGTTTGGGAAAACATCGAGAGAAAAGATAAAATAATTGCTAATTAACATTTTCTTTTTTTCTCTCAAAATTTTCATCCAGGCTACCTGAAAGAAACTTCAAGTTTATAGATCTTTTTTGTCTGCAACACCTTCAAATTTGTAAACCCTAAAATTACGCTTTTAGGGAAAGGCAAGGATAATTCTTGCTAAGAATTCCATGAGAGCTAATATCCCATTCAGCTTAAACTAAGTAATTAGGAAACAATGAATTCCCAGGAAGAGCTTTCAACAAACTATTTTGTATAATGTATAATTTGCTGATTAGGGTGAAAAACGTGGCTGAATCGAGCACGTTTTTCTACCAGAATCTGTGTGAATCGCCGCAATTTTACACTTGACCACCACGAATCACTGCCATTTGTAGTGATTCACGCCGACAGGTTATTTTGGTCTTACCTGGCATTTCCACCCGAATGCGGCGAATCACTGCGATCATCATGATTTTCCATCCAGCAAATTGCAGTGATGGGCGGAAATTTTGAGTGGAAAATGAGTGGAAAAACTAAGTTGTCGCGATGGCAAATCACCACGATTTTCCACACGAATTTTTTTTTGTCCGCCGTGGGCGAGCGTTTTAGGCAAAAAGCGCGCGAGCTGTACTGCAGCTTGATTATTTCATTTTCATACAGAAATTCGGTAAAAATTGTGTAAAACTAGAAATAAGCCCCCCCATTTTGTATCCTTGAATCTCTTCCAAGAAATCCTGGATCCATCGGGAAGTAGCACATGCATGCAGGGGTGTAAAATTATTTTTTCTTCCACTCGCCCTGTAGGACTAGTAGCCCAAAAAAGTAACTCGTCCTTATGACTATGTTACTCGTCCTGTAATTGTGTTATGTGTTTTCTTTTGTAAGGAAGATGTAGGGGGGTGATGATCAACGCATTTCGTGTGTTTAGGCCTTGTATCATGAAATTTCAAAGTATCTTTCTTACATTTGGATATGATTCAAATAAATTACGAAGATCTCCTGTCTGCATAAATGCTGGATATTTTCTCTAAAATTTACAGAACAACTCGTTTCCTTCTTTTTCGGCCCACGAAATCACCGAAAGCCAAGACAAGACTCGTCATACACCTTTTGTGGTGACTCACTCTTTTCATTATGTAGAAATGCTCATTCTTAATCTTTTGAATCTTTTCCTCATTTTTCGTCATCATTTCCATGAACTTTCGACCGGAATAACAACCTTTTAAAAATTGTTCTTTGACTTGTTGAATAGATTGCAGTAGACAGTGGTGACGTAATTTATACACAGTAATAAATGATGTTAATAAGTAATGGTGTCGCCACAGACAATTAATCTGCATACCTGCCTGAAACTTCCTGTTTATCGGAGGTACTATACAAATACAACTTTGGTCTCCCATTGATCTTAAATCTTAGGACAGAGTTAATAGATTTATTGCACAGATCCGGACTGACGAAAAACACAGTATTGAGTTTGAAATATGTTTTTATTCATTTGCCAGACAATATATTTACTCGCCCAGTAGGACTAGTAGGTAACTTTTTCCACTCGCCAGCTGCCAAA
>CAVMGG010000890.1:0-91759 GCA_963680895.1 Fragum sueziense | reverse complement strand
CCTCAATATTTTCTGAGCTATATTTCAAGTAATTTGACATGTATCATGATCTAATTTGTAATCTGCAGCAGCTCTTAAAATCAACTACCCTAAAATTTTGTCGTTTGGAAGAGGGTTAAAATCAATACAGCTTCATTAACGATGTAACATAGTCGAGCATGGCGTGGCAGAGATGATTGGATTGTTGCATGATGGGTAAGTTCTGACTGCGCCAAAACTTCTCAACCACACCATGGGAAATTAATTAAACAATTTTAGAAAATGCTGAAGTTGTCAAAATTATATCAGTAATGCAACTGCAGGGAAAAAACACTGTGCACTCTCAGGGTGACCTCGCCAGGTCGTTGAGCAGGTTTCAGGTTAAGTTTCATGTCAAAAGATCAAGTAATTTTGGACATTAAGCAAATGATTGATTGATTGATTGATAATTTTTACTGCTATGGTCATTTACTCGTAGCAGCAGCTGGAGGAGCTTATCTTGGATTCCTCTTGTTTCTCATACTACCACAATATCCTTATGAAGCCCTAAGCTGCATGCCACCCACATACTTTAAGAGGTTAACTATTATCAAACCATTTTTGGGACACGATTTTATCAGAAAGATCGAATGCTTGCCGCTGAACCTCATGCGTGAAAGTGATGCACAACCAACTGCAATGGCCATGGCTTTGTTTGTATCTTCCACAATAGGCGCCTTTAACCTTTTACACCACATTGACTTTTTGACTCCCTAAAAGATTAAGACTGCAACATCTAATGGATTAATGAAGAGTCTGTGATCAAAGGTACAAAAGTCTGTACAAAAACAGTATGTAGGTCATGAGACACAAAAAACATAACTATATTATGTGTGACCTGCGACCGTCATCAAATTAGTAGTAGTGTGACAACAAAAAGGGGTCTGTTGTAACAAGGACTGCATGCTTCGCACAACAGCATTTTGTTGATTTTCAACAAAAACCTCGTACGGTAGCTGCAGCTTGTTTTAACCCTTTCCCAAACAAGACCTCACATTTTGACATCCTTAATAGGAAAGGCTAATAGGAAAACATTGAAACAAAAGAAGAAAATGCTGATAATCAGCATTTTCTCCTTTTGCCTCAATACTTTCTGTGCTACTTTGTACACAGATTCGTTCCTCTTTAACATCAATTTTGTCATTGACAACAGCTCTCTAATTTGATCACCCAAAAATCCTTTTTGTTTGGGAAAGGGTTAATGAGGAGTCTGTGATCAAAAGTGCAAAAGTCTGTACAAAAGTCTGTACAAAAACAGTATGTAGGTCATGAGAAACAAAAAACATAACTATATTATGTGTGACCTGCGACCGTCATCAAATTAGTAGTAGTGTGACAACAAAAAGGGGTCTGTTGTAGCACAACAGCATTGTGTTGCTTTTCAACAAAAACCTTGTTGCTGCAGCTTGTTTTAAGCTGTATATACAAGGCTTTTGTTGAAAAGTAACATTTTTTTAATGAAACCATCAGTATGGAATAAATTTTTGGCAGACTCAGACCATGTTGGGATCAAAAGGGGAGATGAGAGTTGTCCAAGAGACCCGAACACCCCCTTTAATTTGACATAAAAGGGATTATCAAAATAATTCTGCTGGAATTTCTTGTGTGCCAAGATAATGTTCGACCCCCAACCATGGAAAAATACATTTCGAATATCCCGCCAACTCTCCCACTCCCTGGCACACACGCACACCTCGGAAAATGTCTAGATCTATACATGCTGTCCATTGACTGTAACAGAAGATACTTTTCTGAATGACAGGTCAAAAATACTTGTGTGACATCTGCATAATAAAAACAGTAGCTAGGAGTTTTTATTACAAACAGTATACAAGTTACATTGTATATATGAAACATATGTTAACAACGGACAATCAAAATAACGTTACCACACTTTGAATGCGCTCTAGTTACTCTGTTTCAATCGTCGACGAAAAATTGTCGGTAAGCTTTGTATCATCAACCAAGTTAACGCATTGCAAGGGCGGATCAAGGATTTTTTCCAGGGGTCCAAGCCCAAATTATGACTTAAATGTGCTAAATATGTAACATTATACTAAATTTGTATAGTCGAAATACAATTTTTGGCAAATTCCATGGGGAGTCCCGACTCCCGACTCCCCTCTAGATCCGCCCTTGCATTGTTCTATTGTGTGGTTTTGGTGATCGTAATAATTATTGAAGACCACACAAGCCTAGAGTCAATTTGAAGTGGTTTAGGACAATAAGGAAAGCTGTTACAGATGAGAAGTCAAATATAAATCATCCTGAATTTATAAATTTTCATGCAAAATATACTAGGCACAAACACAATTTCTTGTTATTTTTGGTGACTAAATTAAGGACAGATCCTCCAGTTGTTTCTGCGCAACTTACTGCGCATATCCTAAATAACGAAATAAAGCTGTTTCAGTAATTGGCTTTTTTCAGCAAATGTATTTCTTACATTTAGTTAATGTTTGGTTGAAAAATTACAAGACCCTTTTCGGTTATTTCAATTTTCTCTGTTTGGTCAATTAAAGTGTAATAGTACTCGGATGGTACATTTCGCTTTCTGTTACGCGTTCAAAATGTGGCGTTAGCGATAGGAAACGGGGCAACAAAAGCAAAGTGGTGTCTTTATGAGCTAGTCCGCTTCAGATGGACACAAAAGATGACACGTTTTATTATCTAAAGCTGGTAATAAGGAAGAAAATGGATAAAAGTAGTGAAACAATTTCGGACAGATCTGTAAAAAGTAAACCAAATTTTACTTATAACTAAGAAAAACGCTTGGTTTGATATATTTTTCTTTTTTTGTTTTTGTAGGTATGACCAAGCACTATGTCTATACCAAAAAAGAAAAAATTCTTACCGCTGGAATATTTTTTATTATCAGAAACGTTGCGAAAAAAGAGCAAATTCAGCTACTTTTGAAAGAATGTTTTACTAAAAATTTCAAAATCATCACTAAATTTTCCCAAATTGATACTCATTTAGACAGAATAAAACATATTGAACACAATAAAGACTGATTTATGTAATCCTAGTCATTTCGAACACCTTTTTTGTGGGTATTTAAGAGACACCTCATTTTTGCAATTTTAAACAAGAGTAGTCTCCCTTGAAATTCAATAACTTTTTAATTCGCTTGGTGACCTATAGTTTTTAAGTCATTTTTTTACTTTTCATATATTTAAATATCAGTACAGAAAAAATAAAAAAAATCTTACCGTGGGAAATAAATGGAGGATCTGTCCTTAAGTACTATATAATTATTTTTTTAATTATGTTATAAGCTAACCCCCTTTTTTTCGGCAAAAATTGAGGGTGGCACGGATGAATCCATGCATGCTTTGTATGGGTTAATGTGTTTATAAGTCAAAGGTAAAAGCCCCTGGGAGGGACTGAAAATTAATATTGGAAATTTAATCCTGTCTCCAGGTTCAAAGTCATCTGGTGGGCTCTGCGTAAGCTCAGAGTGCATGAATGGCTAATAAAGGTAATACAGTCCATGTACTACAATGCAAGAAGCCGTGCTCGAGTTGGTGCAACCTACTGTGAGGAATTTGACATCAAGGTTGGTGTTCATCAGGGGTCCGTGTTAAGTCCGCTTTTATTCATAATTGTCCTGGAAGCTCTGTCAATACACTTCCGCACCAGCTGCCCATGGGAGGTACTCTATGCAGACGACCTTGCCATTGTCGATACTAAAATCCCTGGAAGCACTCATAGAGAGAATCAAAGACTGGAAGACAGGTATGGAAGAAAATGCCTCAGGGTAAATATGAGTAAGACCAAGGTGATGATCTCCAGCCCAAGCCAAATACCTGTGAAGAAGACAGGAAAGTATCCATGCACCATATGTCTAAGTGGAACAGGCCAAAACTCAATTCATTGTAACAGCAGCTGCTGCTCCTGGGTTCACAAGAAATGTAGCGGGATAAAAGGACCACTGAAACCAGATCCAAACTACAAATGTGGAAGATGCCTTGGAACCCTCACTCCGAAAGACTGCAGCACCCTAACCGAAGTAACTATCGGACAGGACACACTTGAAGTACTACCAACTTCTGTTACTTAGGCGACACACTTTTAATCAGCAGATGGTGGCTGTGAGCTAGCAGCAACTACAAGATGCAAGTCTGCCTGGAAAAAGTTCAGGGAAATTCTGTCAATTTTAACTAGCAGGAACCTACCAATTACAACCAGGGACAGACTATACTCTAGCTACATACGACCTGTACTGCTCTACGGGTCTGTCAGACATGGGCAGTGACATCTAGCACCCTGAAAAAGCTGATACGCAATGACAAGGCCATGATACAGTGGATATGCGGTACAAAGCCTGAAGACAAAGTGACACTGGAGACCTTAATAACCCAGCTTCGCATCAAAGACCTGTCAGTGATCCTGAGGGCAAACAGACTGAGATGGTTTGAACATGTAGAACAGAGGAATGGATGGGTGTCGAAGGTTCGATCCATAAATGTACAAGAACGCAGGACGCGGTAGACCAAAACTAACATGGGAAGAGCTGGTGAATAGGGACCACAAGGCAGTCACAGGAATGACAAACATCGACCCCCTCCAACCGCCAGATGTGGAGAGGGAGACTCCGATCTTGACTGGGCAGCCAGGCCCCACCCTCTGTAGAGAACTAATCGACGGCCTGGATAATCAAAACAGGATAGTGAGTGAGTGAAATAGAGGTTGATTATAAAAGGATTCAAGCAAGGGTTTTCTCGTTTCTCACAATGTTTTCATGAGCCAAATCAGAGAAATGGGAATAAATGTATTTATAAGTCATGGAAATGAACCTTTCCCAAACAACAAACTTTTAGGGTGATTTAATTGTAAAAAGTTGCTGTAGACGACAAAACTGATGTTTAGAAGGAAAAGATTTGTGCACAATGTAGCACAGAAAATATTGAGGCAATATTGATTATCAGCATTTTCTTCTTTTGTCTTAATGTTTTCCCATTCATTTACTTTAAGAGTCGTCAAAACCAGGGACAGTGTATTATCAACAATCTTACGACAACATTTTTATGTAAACTATGTAAGAAGACATCTGATTGCATAAGAAATCAAATTGGACCAATCAGATTTGTTGTTAAAAGTAAAATTTATGCAAAAATCAATCATACATCCGTTGATGATACACAGTGGCACAATGTCGATCTTGTTTGGGAAAGGGTATATAAGCCCCTGGGAGGGACTGATAATTAATATTGGAAATAGAGGTTGATTACTCGTGGAGAAATCTACTTAATTATTTACCTTATTACGTCAACTTTCTAACATTTTTCTCGCAATATTCAGTAAAAAACTAGTTTCTCTGTTTGATTTGTCTCAATGTATTGGTATTTCTACCTTTGCTGTCTCCCTAAGGAGGTCTTGTAGGCGTCTGTCCGTTGATTGATACTTTCTAAAACAAACCCTTTCTCGTTGATCTTAGACAAATAGTTCCATTGAAGCATTGAACGAAAATAAGAAAATACTGATAACCAGCATGAAACACGAATGCCCTCGAAAAGGGCAATGTTTAAAGTGACATTTCACATTTATTTCATTTTTTAAAAGTATGTCTTAATTGATGCAAAGATTGTTTATTCTAATACTTAGAAATGCTATCAGTTTTTTGAATTTATCATTTATAAACGAAAAATGTGCCTTTCAAGTTGAGACAGAAATGACAAATTCTATATAAATCTGAACTGTTGTCCACAACAATTCGTTTAATTTTAGCACAAAAATAATAAATTATATATTTCTAGTAAACGGATCAATATTTTGGCTTGAAATTTTCAGATGCTCTTTCAGAGAGAATAAAAGTAAAATGTATGTAAAACAATTGTGAAATGTTACTTTAAGTATTCAGACAGACAGACAGACAGACAGACAGCTAGTTAGATGGTCAGGCAGACTGACAGATATACAGACGGACATTAGTAAAACATGCCCCCTATCTTTCGATATGGGGCATAAAATTAAATATTTGGGTAGAAAAAATTGCAATTTAACATAAGAATTCAGTTTATCTAATTAAGAACCTTAAAAAGATGTGGTACTTACAAAAATATCTTGCGATACCAAATTTTCTTTGGCCGTACAAAATGCTAAGTCAATATAATCAAAATACACTTGACAGTCACTATCAGTGTGGAAAACAATTTCTACTAAATATAAATTCTTCCACAATAATTATCTGTTTTTAAACACTAATTATATTTTAACTTCCATAATTATTAGAATGAGTTACTGCTCAAAACCACCTTTCATACTAAACGAAACAAAAAAATGTCAGTCTTAATTATACCTATATATGGATAATGGGTGGTTAAAACCTCGTAACTACAACTTTTTCAAGGTGTATTTACATGGTTTTGACCTCCAAGCGACAAGTAACTATAATGATGAACTGGATTGACCAAACATGGTGAAATTAACAGATACAGATAAGGGAATTCTTTCGCAACTTAAATCTTTTTCACTTCTATTCCAAACCCTATAATGTGGGTTTGAGTTTATTGGGGTTTTACGCTGTTTTTAACTGCCAGGGTCATATCACAGGGGTCTTGCTACCAAATTTTGTTTGGGGCCAGGGGGCCAGTGAAATTGGAAAAAATAGCGACGTTTTTACCTAAATTGGGAAAAACTAAAACAAGTTTGTATTCATATTGTCACTCAGTTTCAGCTGCAAATTAGACTGTAGTGATGTACAAGAGCTGTCCGTAGACAGCGCGCTCGACTTTCTAAGTGCTTAGTATAAAGGGGGCATAACTCCAAATATAGTGGAGCCAGGGTCATGGGCCCTGATAGTAAGGCAGAGGGTGTGATGGTGAATAAGTATTCCAAGTTTGGGTTGAATCCCTTTGATAGTATGGAAGTTATTGATGTTTGAAAAAACTTTAACCTTTGTTGCAACGCCGACGCCAACGCCAATGCCGACGCCAACGCCAACGCCCGGGTGACAGTATAAGCTCTCATTTTCTTCGAAAAGTCGAGCTAAAAATGCATTTGTACATTATGAACTCTTGTTTAAGAATCTACTCTAAAACTGTCTTCAAAATGTTTATAAATGAAGATGAAGTCTTAACATGGGGCATTCTGGGTCCTCATTGGGAATTTTCACCAGAGAATTGGGAAAAAAAGATACTTTTTGCCATTGGGAATGGGGCCCAATAACGGCCCCAAATTTTGGCAAACGAGACCCCTGTATCGCGACGGCTAACACCTACCCATGGATTCCTGTTGTTTCTCAAACCAGTACTACCACAACACCCTTACCGAGCCTCCAGCTGCTCGCCCACATAGGTTAACGATTTCAAAGCCATCGGTGGGTGACAATTATGTCAGAAAGGGTATTAGCTGCGGCTGGGTATTGAACCCGGGACCTCTCGAATGAAAGGCAAATGCACTACCAACTGCGCTAAAGCCGCGGCCCCTATATTGTGTGTACTCATTAGAATCGTCTCAATGAGACAATTCTAATGAGTACCCACAATATAGGATTTGTTTATTGTTTAATGATATTTTTTTCAATTTGAAATGTGTTTCTATTACCTCATATGGAGAGCCTGTAACTCGCCAAAAATGTTGAATCAGATGTACCTGAAGCCTCCCTCCCCCTTTCTCTACCTGGTTATTAATTTTCAGACATCAACTTGAAAATGCAGACAGACAGACAGACAACAGTAAAACGACATGTCCACTCTCTATTCACAGGCGGCAATCACGTGACTTTGCTATGATATATTTTTCTCACTGATGTAAACAAAAAACACTCTGTAAGAACACATTTTCTTAAATTTTAAATCAAATACTTAACTCTCAGAATTGAGATACGTATCATTCGATGCATCGTAATCTCTGTATTATTTTGATACCAAGATCATCCCTCAAATCCATGTCAAAGCTGAGAACATTCGTGCAAAGTGCAAACATTTCTTAAGAAAATATACCAAGGCATTTAGAAATACTTTGCACGAATGTTCTCAGCTTTGACAGGGATTTGAGGGAAGATCTTGGTACCAAAATAGACCAGAGAATATGATGTATCGAATGGTACGTATCTCAATATTGAGTGTTAAGTATTTGATTCAAAATTTGAGAAAATGTGTTCTTACCGAGTGTTTTTGTTTACATAAGTGAGGAAAATATATCATAACAAAGTCACGTGATTGCCGCCTGTGCTATTGAAGACAAACAACTGTTGAATCACAATAATCATGTACCTGAAACCTCCTCTCTACCTGCACATTAATTATTCATCAGAGATCAACTAGAAAATGCAGACAGACAGACAGACAGACAGACAGACAGACAGACAGACAGACAAACACTATGTCCCAATGTCTATTGGAGTGAATTAAGACAAACAAATATCTGAAGCCCTCCCTGTACCTGCACATTAATTATTCATCAGAGATCAACTAGAAAGTTACAATCAAACAACCATTTCTCCCCTCATCTTTCATGTATGTGTACTCATCAAAACCACAACTTGTTCACATTAAAACAATATGGGGAAAGAAGAAATTGCTTTTGACCTGAGGTTACATCAACTTAATCTTTTTCCCCACATGACAATATTTTAGAGTGGTCAAATTTTAAAGGTGTTGCAAAGTGAATTTGATCATCAAACAATGTTTGTGTACTCGTATACATAGCACAGAAAATATATAGTGGCAAAAGGAGAAATTGCTGGTTATCAGCACTTTTTCCTTTTGCCTCAATGTGTGCCAAACCTTTACTACAACATTAAAGCAAGGTCTTGTTTGGGAAAGGGTTAACTGGTTATATGGGGTTTGATGCCACTTTCAACTTAATTTCAGTTATTATCACATCAACTGGAGCACCTAACAATAGATTTCTGGCATTTCTTGCACCAGTAGAACCATGGTGCAGTACAGCGCGTGTTTTTTGCCTAAAAGACTCAACCACCGGGGACAAAAAATCTGGTGGAAAATCGCCGTGAATTGCCATCACCACCACCGCGTTTTTCCACTTGAAATTTCTGTGCTGCAGCGCATCACCATGAATCGCTGAGATGGGTGTTAAATTAACTGGTAATCGCTGCGATTTGCCGCGTTCGGGTGAAAACGCAAGGTAAGACCAATATTACCTGTCCTTGCAAATCACCTCGATTCACGGTGGTCAGGTGGAAAATCGCTGCAATTCCCGCGGATTCGGGTGAGAATCAACCCGAAATCCAGTCGAGGTGATGCACTGAAATAGGCAAAAACCACGCGAGATGTACTGTAACATCCAATCCGACATTAGATATGTCATAAATGTACCTCTGTATACGGTATAAAGAGTATTTCCGAAGTCAAACCAAAACTAATCAAATGTAAATCACACAAATTGATTTCTTCTAATCAAACTGTACATGTTACCCAAACAATCTTGGCTATACACCAAATTGTTATCGATGAGAAGAAAATCAACACAAATGAATTTGATCAACCCTGGTTAACCCTTTCCCAAACAAGACCTGGTTTTGATGTGTCCAATTAAAGTGCTTTGGAAAATATTGAGACAAAAGAAGAAAATGCTGAGATTTCATGCGATTTGAGCACGGTGCTCAGATTTGAGTCTGAGAGCGTAGGCCTACTTAAGTTTTTTCGAGAAACCAGGGCCAGATCTTGTTTGGGAAAGAGTCAATTAAATCAAAGCCTGATTGGTCAATTAATCGATATCTCATTGAGACCGAACTTAATTGACCTTTGACAATTGTTGATTTCGCACACATTCTTGCTTTTGCAAGGTCTGTCTCATTGCCTCTTCAGGAGAAAATAAACAAATATCAAAGGAAAAGGAGTAATTGTTGATAATACAAACATATTCAATATTTAACCCTTTCCCAAACAACAAAATTTGAAGGTGGTCCTATTTGAAATCTGTGGAAGACAACAAAATAGGTGTGTCACTTAAGGTAGAATTTGTAGATAGTATAGCACAGAAAACATTGAGGCAAAAGAAGAAAATGTTGATTATCAGCATTTTCTTCTTTTGTCTCAATGTTTTCTCAAGCCTTTTCTCTTCAAAACCAGGTCTTGTTTGGGAGAGGGTTAATCTCATCTTCATACAAATTGTTTATAAGCCAATCAGTTATTGAAAAAACTTAGGCCTGGTCTAAATTAAGATCAAAAGAAACAATGATCACATGGAAAAAATAGGAAACAATGGTAGAAAAGAAAGAGAGAGATAACAGTTATAAATAGTTTCTCCCTTACACACAAATATTTCAAAAGCTGTCTCAAAAGGATACATATAATAAATCCCAAATGGATCAATTGATAATAAAAATAGTAATAAAATTTCAGACCTACCATACTATAAATCTACCTGGTTTAAATCCGATAACTTTATCAATAATGAATCAAGTCATTAACCGAGAATGTCATAATTCTAAACAAATCCAGGGAATTAACGATTAGTCACTCACTTTCCTAAATATTTCCGCAATGAATCAAAGAAAAACATCATCGACAATTATAAAACCAACATTATCAGCGATAGTATTATTCTCACAAAAGCGTAAGAAATCAATACCACGAACATCACCTGATGTTCCGTTTTTTTTGTCAATTTTCAATATTTTCCTCAAAGGCACACGCCCTGTTTCCATCAATAGATCTAGCAACATTTCTACTGTCATTTTCGGTTGCCATGGAAACGTGAAAATTTTACCTGTGAAACTGCTAGAGCCTCTAACTACGATGACAATCATTAAAAAGCTGCAGATAATCACATGAAAAAAATCAAAACTGCAAAATCTCATAAATCCTGAATCAAACCCTCTGTTGTGGGTACTCATTTGAATTGTCTCTTCGAGTCTCGAAGAGACAATTCAAAGGAGTTCCCACAACATAGGGTTTGGAGTTGAAATAACAAATAAAAATTGTAATTACCTGTTAGTTTGAATGAATGGTTGGTACAATTCAAAGTAACTCGGGCTATACGCTTCCTATAGCCATCTACAGCAGCTGTTATTTGAGCACACATTGATCGTTTTTCAACAACATTTTCCCCCTCTGGTCAGGAGTCATTTATCAGAATTAGTTGCATAATTATTCTGAAAATAGAAAGGATAAATTAATCAATTAACGTAAACCCATTACAAAATGGTATAATTTTATATTGGATCAAATTCAAAGATGTTGCAGATGACAATTTCTAGTGAATGAAACTTAACATATTTTGGTCTTTTTAGGTAGAAAACATTACGGGAAATGAAGAAAATGCTTGTTTTTATGAATGATATTTACCAAAGCCATAATCTTGAGGCGAGTCAAAAGAGTCATTACATTTTGAAAAAGATAGCAAAAAGTGTAAATTAAAGCTAAAACAAGATGTGTTTGTGAAACACAAATGCCCCCGAAATGGCCAATTTTTCTAAAATGTTAAGTTTTCGTAGAGTAAAGGGTTGATAAGGGTTAACGGATGACCTTGAGGAAGGTCAAATTGCTTGGAACAGATAGATATCATTGAAATGAAGTTGCATACCAAATTTGAGCTTTGTATGTCAAATAGTTTTTGAGAAAAGGCAAAGGTTAAGTTTTCAGGTTAAGTTTTCGGTTTTCGTAGAGTAAAGGGTTGATAAGGGTTAACGGATGACCTTGAGGAAGGTCAAATTGCTTGGAACAGATAGATATCATTGAAAGGAAGTTGCATACCAAATTTGAGCTTTGTATGTCAAATAGTTTTGGAGAAAAGGCAAAGGTTAAGTTTTCAGGTTAAGTTTTCGGTTTTCGTAGAGTAAAGGGTTGATAAGGGTTAACGGATGACCTTGAGGAAGGTCAAATTGCTTGGAACAGATAGATATCATTGAAATGAAGTTGCATACCAAATTTGAGCTTTGTATGTCAAATAGTTTTGGAGAAAAGGCAAAGGTTAAGTTTTCAGGTTAAGTTTTCGGTTTTCGTAGAGTAAAGGGTTGATAAGGGTTAACGGATGACCTTGAGGAAGGTCAAATTGCTTGGAACAGATAGATATCATTGAAAGGAAGTTGCATACCAAATTTGAGCTTTGTATGTCAAATAGTTTTGGAGAAAAGGCAAAGGTTAAGTTTTCAGGTTAAGTTTTCGGTTTTCGTAGAGTAAAGGGTTGATAAGGGTTAACGGATGACCTTGAGGAAGGTCAAATTGCTTGGAACAGATAGATATCATTGAAAGGAAGTTGCATACCAAATTTGAGCTTTGTATGTCAAATAGTTTTGGAGAAAAGGCAAAGGTTAAGTTTTCATGTTAATTTTTCGGACAGACGGATGGATAGACAGACAGACGGACAGACAGACAGACAGACAGACAGACAGACAGACGGACATGAGTAAAACAATATGCCCCCGATCTCTCGATACGGGGGCATAAAAATATTAGGGCAACAGGAGAAAATGTTGATTATCATTCTGCTAAATTAGTTGTTGCAGGTTATGAATAATCTGTTAGAGAACTATAATGGGTCTGGATCAGACTGTTTGTATGCACAGGCTGATCGGGATCCATGCATGTTTGTCTCAAATACCTTAATCCTTTCCCAAACAAGATGTGGTTTTGACGTCCCTAACAGAGATCGATCGAAGGCTTGAGAAAACATTGAGTCAAAAGAAGAAAATGCTGATAATCAGCATTTTCTTCTTCTGCCTCAATGATTTTCTTTGCTATATTATCAATGGCGGATCCAGGATTTCTATGAGGGGGGTTCGGATTATATGCAAATAGGGGGGTTCGTTTTTCAAGTGTTGCACAATTTTAACTGAAATCCTGCATGAAAATGAAATAATCAGGCTACAGAGGGGGGTTTGCTCGAACCCCCCCCCCCCTCCCCCCCTCCTGGATCCGCCACTGATTATATCAAAATTCCATATCTATAAACATCAGTTTGTTGTCATCTGCAGCAGCTGTCCAAGTGGAATAATCCAAATATTTGCCGTTTGCGAAAGGTAACAATTACCCTTTACCAGACAGCAAAATTTGGGACTGTTCCAAATTCAAAGATGCTGCAGATGACAATTCCAAGTGTATATAATCTTATATTTTTGGTCTATTTCGGTACATTAAATATTGTGGGAAAAGAAGAAATTGCTTGTCACAAGCAATTTCTTCATTTTCCACAATTTTTCTTAAGCCAATATCTTGTAGGGAGTCAAAAAGTCATTGGGCGGGAAAGGTTAAAGGACCCTTTTCCAGATTCAGGCTCCTCTCTTAATTTTCCCTCAGTTTGCTCAGCTTGCATTCTTGCTTATAAAACAAGGGAGGTAAAAAGGTGAGAGGAAAGTATATTAAACATCACAGTTGTCCCCCTTAAAAAGTGCAATATTTCCACTAGTATGTAAACTTTACAAAATCCTGTGACAGATCCAGGATTTCTGTGAAGGCGATTCGAATATCCAAAAAGTGTGGTTTGTTTTCCTAGTACATGTACAGTATTTTGTTTTCTTAGTACATGTACAGTATTACACAATTTTGACTAAACTTCTGCATAAAAATGAAATAATCAAGCGACAGAAGGGGTTCGTTTGACCAAAGCCCCCCAACCCACTCTGGATCCGCCACTGTAATCATGTATTTCATAATAGTGCCAGGGGTTCTCTGCAGGATAGTTTGAAGCTGTAGTGGAAAATTATAATTATTGTGTTTGCACAAATAATTGTGAATAGAACCAGTTAAAGTGACATTTCACGATTATTTTTACATAAATTTTACTTTTATTCTATCTGAAAGAGCATGTTTTCTCATGAAAATTCTGAAAATTTCAAGCCAAAACATTGAACCATTTACGAGAAATATATTTTTTTGGGCTAAAAATAAACAAATTGTTGTGGACAACAGTTCAGATTTATATAGAATTTGTCATTTCTGTCTCAACTTTAAAGGGCGTTTTTTGGCTTATAAATAACAACTAACTTCAAATAAGAGCTGTCCGAAGACAGCACGCTCGACTTTCTAAGTTGCTTAGTATAAAGGGGGCATAACTCCAAATATAGTGGAGCCAGGGTCATGGGCCTTGATGGTAAGGTAGAGGGTGTGATGGTGAATAAGTATTCCAAGTTTGGGTTGAATCCCTCTTATAGTATGGAAGTTATTGATGTTTGAAAAAGCTTTAACCTTTGTTGCAACGCGAACACCGACGCCAACGCCGACGCCCGGGTGACAGTATAAGCTAAAAATTGATAGCATTTCAACGCATTAGAATAAACAACTTTTGCATCAAGACATACTTTAGAACAAGAGTTGTTCGCGGACAACGTAGCTCGCATATACGAGAGCTTGTTGCAAAAAAAAGGAGTTCAAAAGTCAACGGTCAAGGTCACTAGGTCAAAGGTCATGGTCTCAAGGTCAAGGTCATGGCATTAGGTATCCATATCTGAAATATCAAGGATCTATCTGTAATTGTGCATGAGATATAGGCCAGGTTAAAGTTTTTTTAAAGGTAGGTCAAACTCCAAGGTCAAGGTCACTAGGTCAAAGAACATGGTCTCAAATGAAAGGTCTTGGCAGGAGGTACCCATGTGTGAAGTATCAAGGCTGTATCTGGCTGTGCATGAGATTTAGACCAGGTTAAAGTTTTTGAAGATGCGACGCTGACGCCGACACTAGGGCTGTGACATTAGCTCCCCGGACATAAAGTCCCGGCTCGCTAAAAATGAAATAAATGTGAAATGTCACTGTTACTTCCGAAGCCTTTTACTTATGAATTTACGAAGTAAACCTATGCTATAACCCTTTCCCAAACGACATAATTTTAAGGTTGTCCATTTTAAGCTGCTACAAATGACAAAATAAATATTGATAGCTATAAAATTTGTCTCAGATATTGCACAGAAAGTATTGAGGCAAAAGGAGAAACTGCTGGTTATCACCAGTTTCTTCTCTTGTCTGAAAGTTTTCCCAAGCCTTTTCTATTAGACATCAAAACCAGGTTTTGTTTGGAAAAGGCTTAAATAAGGAATGATTTTTGCGGGCTCGTGTGCTAAAAATAGATTTCTGATGGGAAATCCCTCAACGTTTGACGGGTACCAGTCTAATATTTTGTTTATCGGTCATGAATCGGACAATTTTTTCGTACCAGTGTTAGCGAAAAATTATCATTTTCAAGCGAGATATTAGTCGATCATAGACAATGCAGGCGGGAACTAAAACTACGAAACATTGCGCATATTCAACATGCAACATTGATTCCAGATACGGAGACAGACCAGAAATGACAAACGTTTTTTCTTGACATTCCTCAGCAGCTTAATCAGAAAAAACATCGAACAGTCTAAAAGTAAAGTAGCTATGATCATGAAACTTCGCGGGTAGATAGATCTCACCAAGGAGGAGTGCAACGTACAATGAGCATAACTCTATCTTGCGTATTTTATGAGTTATTGCCCTCTGTTGTAGGCCTATTGAAAGCCTATGGGGGTATCAAATCACATTCAGCGACAAATTCTAGTTTTTTCCCAGATAAATCCTTTCCTAAACAAGACCGGTTTTGACGTCCCCAACAGAAAAGTATTGGGAAAACATTGAGACAAAAGAAGAAAATGATGATCGACCAAATTGAAAAGACCTGCACAGCAAACAATATGAGTGTGAATAACTTCTTTGGATATTGATGATCATTCTACTTTTGCCTTGATATTTTCTCTGACATAAAACACTAAAAGTATTCACACCCGTTTTGTCATCTGCAGACTTTTTTCAGTTTGGCCGAACATGACATTTGGCGTTTTGGAAAGGGTAAGCGAGTACGCACGAGCGGCACGGCGAATCTAAGCGAGGCAGGACCGTATGTGTAAACATTACTTGTCAACTAGTTATTTCATAGTTACCTAGCCTATCTTAAAAAGTACACGACAGTGCAGCAACCTTCTCAACTCTTAATTAGAATGTTTCTCAACAAATGATTATGGTAATCCAGCTCTTACAACGTCATCTTCAGCAAGCTGATCGTGGAAAAACTTCGCGAGATACACAGCCATATTTGTACGATAGAGGATTCCCAATCTATTTTTAGACCAGTGAGGCGTGACGATGACGTATTTGTTTAAACGAAAAACCGAATCCTATTACAGTTGTCGCCACACCGTATGGCACATGTTTATGTTTTGTTTAACGTTCAATTACATTTGAACAAAACAAACATTGTGCCATACGATGTGGCGACAACTTTTTTTTTTTTTTTTTTTTATTTTTTTTTTAATTAGATCACCCTGAATTATTGCCGTTTGGGAAAGGGTTAAAAATGGGGGTGGGTGGAAAAGCCCAAAAGCTATAGAAGTATTGTTCTTAAAAAATACTTAGGTGTTAACCCAATTATATAGAGAGGTCATAGATACCTATTTAGTGGCAAATTGTATCATATGCATAATAGTGTTTGCCGAGGTAAATTTTCCTTGCATGGCCCAATTTTGAGTTGATCCAGTGGAATTTGAATGCCTCTGCAGAAAATAAAATTGAAATAAACCAAGTTGGTAATTTTGAATGGCTCAGATGTTAAGAGAGAAGGTGAAAATGCTGAATACCAGCATTTCATCCCTTTTCCTTCATAATTTGACTTTTCTCTGGTATTGACATTAAAACCAGCCTATGTTAACCACTGGTTCCCACTACATTGAAATAATCTGTCTTTAAAGAACATGGAAAGTTTAAAGAAAAGGCAAATTACTCGCCATTTCTATTTCTCTTTCCAATTTCTTAATCATACAACTTACAGATATCATAATTGGCAATAGGTCCTTTTCAAAGTGGTATGGATAATCAATATAGTATTATTGTATGGATAATATTTGTTTCACGCAGATGACATTGTGTATGTTTTTGTATTTGTAATACTGTTTGTTCTATGGTAACAATCCTTTGACTGGATTCTTAAACCAATAAAGAATTTGATTTGATTTGATTTGATTTGACAACTGTAGGTAGATCTACTTATTCACATATTCTGTGTAATTCTAAAAGGCTAAATTGATCAAAATTAACCATTGATTGATTGATTGATCGATTGATTGTATAGGGTTAAACATGACATTCAATATTTTTTAGTCATATAGCACATCTGGCCAACCTAACCATGTGTCTCTGGCTTTCTCAGTGTTTCTTGATTGATCAATTCAATTGATATATTGATTGGCTACTGATCAATAAAAAATAACGCAATTACAATGTATTTAGATTATGTGGCACTGCATAGGACTAGACACACGTGGGTTGTGACTTTCATAATCAGATCTAGTTATGGGGAAAAATTGTTACCTTTCCCTATCAAAAGTTTGTGATCTGCTCTCTTCATTTTTCAAAATTCTACTTCAGTGTAAAAAAGTAAACAGGAAGCAGTTCTTATTTTAGCGGGAATTGCACGTGACACAGACTTCCATTTTTATTTTTTTAATCTTTAATTCATTATTAAAGAAAAGATAGAAAAGAAATTTTGGTTCGAACTTAAATGATTTTATTCATGAATACGGTATTTGAAATGCAACTCAGTCTCTAATTATTTTCGCTATATCATTCAAACAAGGGAGGCTACTCTTTCACAATGTTATTAATTCCTGTATACGAGTAGTTTCCCTTAGACAATGTCAAATTGGTTTATAGACCGATACATGACCTCCCCAGTCCAATAAGCTTTTAGAGGCCCGGATTTTGCATTAAAGTAAATCAGTGCAATGTCCCTATAGCTTTAAAGTATCCTCAAACCAAATTCCCCCCCAAAATGATCAGAATAAAAGTGATTTTGAGGTACAATATACCAAAAGTGCATTTTTAAAATTTGTAATTGTAAATTTACTAATCATGTATAAAAAAACAATATGGGAAAAGGTGAAAATGCTCGACATGAGCATTTTCTTCTTTTTCCATTATGTTTTATCCTTGATTCAAGTCGTAGTTACGAGATTTTATAACAACACCGACGGTTTATCAAAACATAACAGTAAACCCAGTCTATTTTTAGCACAAAATTCTTTGCCATTTTGCGCGTCCACCAAATTTGCTACAATGCTCAAAAGAATTGTTTGGTGCCAGAAAAAATGGACATACATAGGGTTAGGACTACCTCTTTCCCGAACAAGACCTGATTTTGACGTCTCTTTAAACACAATAAAAGAAATACATTGGGAAAAAATTGATGCAAAAGAAGAAAATGCTGATAATCAGCAATTTCTCATTATACCTCAATATGTTCCATGCTTTAATTTACAATAAATTAATCATGTACTTAACCCTTTAATAACTTACAAATTGCCATCTGCAGCGGCTTCCAAATAGAAGTGCTAAAGAAATCACGGTGGGTAACCCACGTGACTTTTGGAAAGCGTAGTTACGAGATTTTATAACAACACCGACGGTTTATCAAAAATTAAAAAGTGCACGGAACGCGCCTTTGAGAGGGCTATTTCCGGTTCTAACTCACCTTGCTTTAAATCCGGTGGTTTCTTCAAACATTCGAGTCAAAGTATTAGTATGTGCAAAACGAAAGTTGGAAGCGTTCACGTTCACCGACAAAAACTGTCGCTTGAATGTTTGAAGAAACCTCGGGATTCGGAACAGAGTGAGTTACAAACGGGGAAAGCCCTCTCAATTGCGCGTTCCGTGTACTTTATCTCGTCAAAATCAATAGAGTATAAGCTGAGAAATTATACAAAACATACCTTACGGTGGGGATTGTGCATGCTGGGATGGATAAATCTACGGACAAATTTGCCTCGCTTCAGGTAAGACATTTTGCAATAACTTCCTTATTTCTGCGTCAATTAAAAAACGGTTTGTACCCCGCCTTACTGAGCTCTTTCCTCTGATGTATGCTTTACACGAAACCTTTTTGTACTTATTGCGAAAAGTGATCCCAACCGACCAGAAAAACGACAAAAAATCTAGTCGTTTTTCAGGTCAGTTGGGATCAATTTTTGGGAAAAATATGGGGAGTTTTCAATTAAGTAATATACCTGAGGAAAGCGCTCGGTAAGGCGGGGTACATGCAATAAACCGCTTGAAAATTGACACAGAAATAAGAAAATTATTGCACAATTTCCTACCTGAAGCGTGGCTTATTTTGCCGTAGTCGTTATCATTTCGTTTTCTGGTCAGTTGGGATCAATTTTTGGAAAAATTACAAGGATACCACAAATAATCCATGTATCCGAGGAAAGGGATTTTCAAGGCGGGGTACATGCAACAGACCTTTTGAAAATCGACAAAGAAATAAAGGAGTTATTGCAAAATATTTGACAAGATTCGAGATTATTTTTGTCCGTATTCGTTATCCATCCCAGCATACACAATCCCCACCGTGATACCTTGAAGCGGACGATTTTTTCGGTCTTAACGCTTCCCAAAAGTCACGTGGGTTATCCACCGTGGAAATGTGCTGTTTAAATAGTGACATTTTTGTATTTTTTCCCATCGGAGGGGAGCGCAGAATAGGACTCTGTGACGGTTTGAGTTTATTGGGGTTTCACGCCGTTTTCAACTACCAGGGTCATATCGCGGCGGCATGAGCACCTAACCGTGGGTTCCCGGTATTTCTCGCACCAGTAGGCTACAACCACAATATCCAAATCGAGCCTCTAGCTGCTCTCTCACATAGATGATTCACACCAATTGGTGAGAGACAAATAACTTATGTCAAATGTCAGAATGGATACTGGCCGAGCCGGGGTTCGAACTCGAGACCCCTGGATTGACAGACTCCGACTTAACCGAATGAGCTATCCGTACCGGGCTCGGCGACTCTGTGACGGATTCGGGATTTCTTTGAATGTGGTTATAACATACCAGTGGCAGATGCAGAGGGGGTTGGGGGGGGGGTCAAACGAACCCCCTCTGAAGCCTGATTATTTCATTTTCATGCAGAAATTCAGTCAAATGTGTGTAAATTAGGAAAACGAACCCCCTTTTTGCATATTCGACCACCTCACAGAAATCCTGGATCCGCCGCTGCATACACAAAGGGATTGTTTTACCACGCATTACATTGTTTTGGCTGATTCTCTCTATGGAAATGAAAATTTAATAATAATGCTTCAGAGTGGGTCGTTTAAACCCCCTAACTCCCTCTAGACCCATCACTGCTCCCGATTTAACCCATTACCACACAAGGACTTTTTTGACTTCCTACAAGATAATGGATTTGGAAAGCATCGAGGAAAATGAAGAAATTGCTTGTGACAAGCAATTTCTGCATTTCCCAGAATGTTTTCTACTCAAAGGCACAAAAAATGGAAAAGTCAATGGATTTGATATTGCGTAGGGCCTATGTTGTCTGCATGAACCGGTCTAAAATTTTGTCGTCTGGTAATGGGTTAAGCTCCAAGTTGCATTACTTACATAAACGCCAAACTTTCGGACTGCAAAATTCAGACATTGATAAGCAATTTCTTCAATTTTTACAATGTTTTCCCAAGTATTTTCTTATGAGAAAGTCAAAAGGTTTACTGTGCAGTAATGGGTTGAACGCATCCATGCTAGTTTGCCGAACATATAAACACCTACAAGGACATATCCAGGATTTTTTCCGGGGGGGGGGGGGGGGGTCCAAGCCCAAGATTTTTTTTCCAGGGGGGAGGGGGGGGGGGTCGGGGTCCAAGCCCAAATTATGACTTAAAATGTAATAAATAGGTATATGTAACGATACACTAATTTTATATAGTCAAAATAATTTAATTTTCGGCCAATGCCAAGGGGGGGGGGGGGGGGTCCGACCACCCTCTAGATCCGCCCATGACCTATGTAATATATCCAAGCTTTCTTTTCGGCCCTTGATAATGTAATCAGTGGCGGATCCAGAGGAAGTTGGGGGTCAAATGAACCCCTTTCAAGGGCGGATCTATTGGCCGAAAATTGAATTTTGACTATATAACTTCTTACTAAAAGCCATCATTTGGGCTTTGACCCCCCCCCCCCCCCCCCCCCCTTGGAAAAAACTCCTGGATCCGCCCTTGCCTTTGTTTCCTAATTATTTAATTTTCACGCAGAAATTAAGTCAAAATTGTGTAATACTAGGAAAACGACCCGCCCACCTTTGTGTAAATTTGAACTCCCTTCACGGAAATGGATCCGGTGCACCGGCACTGGCAATGCACCACTTCACAACGCAAACTCTGACTGTCCCCATGGTTTTTTTTTCTTTTGAATCGCTGAAATATTTAGCTTGGGCCTCTTTAACAAACTTGTATGCTTACAAGGAAGCTCGATCCAGATCAAATGGGGATCGATTTTATCAAGTAAATCGTGACCTAACTTCGGACAAACAATAGGCTAGTATTTCGTAGGTGTTGTTACAAAATATCGTAACTACGGCTTGATTCAAGCCGTAGTTACGAGATTTTATAACAACATCAACGGTTTATCAAAACATAACCATAAACCTAGTATATTTTTAGCGCAAAATTCTTTGCTATTGTATAAGCGGGATAGGTTGTTTTTGACAATGATCCGTGTGACCTTTCCCCCAAAACGATAAAAAATGGCTTGTATGCCTATAGTTCATAGTTCACGATATCGCTGCTTTTAAACGGAAACCTCGTAACTGCAGCTTAAACCAAGCTGCAATTACGAGGTTTTCGTTGAAAAGCGACGATATCATGATACATGTTTATGGTTTCTACATGTGATGGTTCGAATCTTGAAGGTTCGAGCCAACGTATGCGAAATTGTATTGAAAAAGGACGCCTTTCTCCTTGTTTACACAGGTAAAATATGTAAACATATGTCATTATATTGTAGACGAACTATAGCATACAGAATAAAAAATGTCCCTGGCGAAAAAACAAACATCACTAGGCAGGCCCACAAGACAGGCCCGTAGGAACAGGAAGGGGGAAATAGCCCCCCTAAAGTTGACAAAACAAAAATGTCGAATTTTCCTTGTTTTACACTGAAATTTAGGAAAAATCCTATTTGACCCCTCCAATAGACCCTATTCAGACACTGGACCGGACAGGGGATTGAGTCCCCACTCCCAATATAAAATTGCTTCCTATACGGGCCTGCTTGATATAAACCCATAACCAGACATCAAATTCAAAGATGATAGGCCTACATACGAGAATTTCTAGTGAATGATATTCAAAATCATTTTTTGTTGGTTGGGGAGACGGGGGGTTAGAAATAGTTGTTGGAAATGAAGGAATATTGCTTGACACAAGCAATGATTTTATTCATGTTTCGACGGTGTAGGCCTATTTTAAAGCAATTATGTTGTGGGAAATCAAATGTGGGATTTGGCTTAGACTGTTACAATTTGAAAGATGCTGCAAACGAATTGAGTATGATAAAGACGGGATTTCCGTGCAATATCACACAGAAAACATTGGGACAGACGGAGAAAATCATCGCTTTTCCTCGAAAACCTTTATTAAACAAGCTGCAGTTATAAAGTTTTTGAAGAAATGCGACTGAATAAATGTTGGTTTTAAGTGTTCTTCTTTTGTCTCAATATGTTCCCATGTCTGTCCTTGTATTCACATTTTTACTTCAATAGGGAATGATTTTATCCAGTTTACAGTAACGTAATTTCGGACAAACAACGGTATTTCATAGATGATGTTATAAAATCTCGTAAAGTTCTACGGCTTGATTCAAGCCATAGTTACGAGGTTTTATAACAACACCGACTGTTTATCAAAACAAAAAGGTATATCGAATCTATTTTAGCATGAAATTCTTTGCCATTTTTTCTTGTTTTGAGAAAGGGTTTAAAAAAGGGTAAAGGATAAAAAGCCCAGCGTTTAGTTGAACGCTAAAAACACAGGCTATCGGTCGGCTGGATTCACATTTTGCTACAATCTAAAAATAGCCTCACGTTGTTTCACATTTTACTGTGTTTCACATATCATTAGCATATTGGATCTAGATGTAGGACAAGACAGCCGAAATGATTCACGTTTTTGCAGTTTGGAGCACTAGCCCAGTAAGTAAACGTTTACATGTATACATATCTTTAATTTCACTTCATATTCCATCAAATTTGTGTAAAGATTCAACTTTAATTGTGGATTAACTCCGATTTTTTGGCTGATTTGACTCCGATTCGTGTCATGTCTTATTGCCATGCTACCAAACCATTATTGATTGTGCTGAGGGTAATGTGACCTAGTTATATAAAAAGAGCTTAAATACGCAAACAAAGACCATTAAGGCATATAAGATCGCCATGGGACCAGATCAGACTGCTCCTAAATGCAGTCTGATCAGGATTCATTTTGATATTTTGCACTTCCACTCTCGGTAGCGTCGATGCAGATTCATTATTTAGATCCATTAGGCACATAGAGCTCTAGGAAAGCAGAATGGTTCGTTGTCAGGCTGTGCGCATGCGCTACCTGAACAGAATCCACGTTACTCTTTGAGCATCGGGATAAGGACGCCACTACATCGCTGCTTTTCAACAAAAAACCTCGTAACTGCAGCTTAAAACAAGCTGCAGTTACGAGGTTTTTTGTTGAAAAGTGAAAATATAGCTTTACAGCAGAGTTAGGCCTACAAATTTAAAGAGTTCATCAAACCCCTATGTTATGGGAACTCACAACATGGGGGTTCGGAGTTTGAGTTTATTGGGGTTTTACGCCGTTTTCAACTACCAGTGTCATATCGCGCGGCTGGAGCTTCTTACCATGGATTCCTGTTGTTTCTCAAACCAGTACTACCACAACACCCTTATCGAGCCTCCAGCTGCTCGCCCACTCATGGGGTTTGGAACTTAGTAGGCCTAACTAAGTTAGAATGACTTAACCCCTCTAATATTAGTTGCAATAATGTAGGCCTAACCGAAACCTTTTTGAATTTTGATCTGGGTTTCGGTTACAATTCCTTCCTATTCACTACAATAGAGCAGGTGCTGGAGTGATTCATTCCAGCAAGTTTAGCATACTCAAACTTCAAAACAAAGCAATGGAATGCTGTAAGAATGAAACCCGACAACAGGTCAACCAATTTCTGTCAATCCAGCAATAGTTTTATGTTGAAATCACTTTCAAATAAAGTTGAATTTAATTAGGAAGCAGAGTGCCCACCCATTTTATTCTTCTGAGACTTGAATTTCCGTTTGAAGAAAAAAAAATGAAAAAAAAATATATTGTTGATAGATTTACTTTTTAACCGAAATTTGTGCCATGGAATATATTTGTATGTGATTTACTGTTGATCGGATATGTTGGTATTCAAAAATTTATGCAAGAAAATGTGTTTTCCACTATTTTGTCTTGCTCCAAAGAAGGATGAGAGTGGACTCGTAGCCACAAACCAATACCCATCATCAAGTTTGTGGCTACGATATCGCAGCTACTCTAATATGTGCACTCTGTTTCCAAAAACATTAACCCTTCCACAAAAGACAAAAATTGAACTGTTCCAATCCAGGCCTCCTGACCCCCCTCTGGATCCGCGCATGTATACCCCATCATGAATATTGCCCTAATAATTACTGTCTTACGTTTCTGTATTTTATAGATTTAAAGTGACATTTCAGAATTTTTTCTCATAAATTTCACTTTTATTTTCATCTAAAAGAGCATAATTATTTTCTTATGAAAATTCTGAAAATTTCAAGCCAGAATATCGCGCCGTTTACGAGAAATATATGCATTTTTGGGTTAAAATTAAACAAATTGTTGTCCACAACAGTTCAGATGTATATAGAATTTGTCGTTTCTGTCTCAACTTTAAAGGCGTGTTTATCGCTTATCATCAACAACTTCAAAAAAAAAAAAACTGACAGCATTTCTACGCATTAGAATTTATATAAACAATTACTAGTAATCTTTGCATCAAGACATACTTTTGAAAAAATGAAATAAATGTGAAATGCATTTAACGATCATATCGTCGATGGTTTATGCAAAAGCTCGTAACCCCAGCTTCATTAAAGCTGGAGTTACTAGGTTTTGCAATAACACCGACGATATGCTACAATTATCATCTTTTGTCACCTTGTTTTCAGTCATGGAGTTAATGCTAAATACACTGAAACATGTATTTGGTGGTTTCAGAGTAACTAGACAAGCGTGGTAGATAGATCTAGATATGAATTTTCCTTTCATGATTTTAACCCTTTCCCAAACGGCAAAGATCATATAAAGTTAGAAAGATGCTACAGACATAGAATGTTATGATAGACTTCTGACTTAAGGTATACCACCCCTAATGAGTTTCACGTGACATCGGAAGTATTCGTGCGACGTCGTTTAACATTCGTTACGTATCCGGACCTATTCGGGCGACGTCGAAAACATTCGGCGGTGGAACATTCCACCGCCGAATGTTTTCGACGACACCCGAATAATTCCGACGTGGCGTCCATCTCATTAGGTGTGAACTATCTTAAGACTTATATACTGTAAAATATAGCACAGAAAACATTGAGACAAATGAAGAAAATTGTGTATGGACAAAAACATGTCTTGTTTGAGTAAGGTTTGAATTTAACATTATGTTTGACGACGACAATATAAATATATAGGGTCATATACTGGTCAAAGCGTCCAATCATCGTTATATGCGGTCATATCCAGGTCAAATTAAGGGGGAATGCTCCAGTTTTTCGGAACACTCGGACATTACTGTAGTAAATTAAATGTTTCGTACCAATATGTTTCGCTACCAGATTTTCAATAACATAACGCATCATTAAGATTTACCTTTTTCGACTGTAAAAGTGTATTTATTATGCGAAACTGATTTTCTCAAGATGGAAATCGATTATTTAGAGCAAGACAGTCGTAAGTGTGTATGCAGTTACCACTGTTTTGCCTCATTTTATGCATGTGTAGCTGATAAAAATTGCCGTAATTCACTAATTAGTGCGCTGACCTATACATTTTCTTTTTGAATTATTACCAGGACATGTTGCTTAATACAATGAGGGAGTTTTATCAAATTCTATTATGTAGAACTTGAAATATTTCCAAAAATATGCAAATTTTGACATAAAACACCCCAGCTTCGTTGATCTAACCGAACATGTGAGCATGCTGTTTTATACATTTACGCATTTATAATGGCACATATTTTGTGTTTTCTGTTCGTATTGAATATAAGACGTTACTTTAAACCAGTTTTCGGGACTAAACGATGAATATACAGCTTTTTATTAGCATTTTAGTGACCTTGGACAGGTGCCAGAAATTGTGCATTTTTTCGCTGTAGGGGTATGTGATACGAGTGCCTATAAAATTCAAACAAGATCGCTGACCACCCACTTTTATTTTATTTTTCAATTGGTAATAACATGTTATTTCAACATACAAAATATAAGTAAATTCTATTATTGGGAAAAAATTTAGGAAACTGGAGCATTCCCCCTTAAACCTCCGGTGAAAAAGTTTGTAACTCTTCCAACTCTGTTATCTTGAATATCCCCCTTCCAAAATACTTTCTTAACGTATACAACCCATCATTAGCACTAAAGAGCCAGAGGCGAAATTTGAAAAGTGCCAGTAATTCCTAAATTTTGTTACATTTCTATTCCAAATACAAACATAAGCATTTCGAACGGTTTAGAATTTTGAATTAATGCATACTTATGGAAATATTTGACACAAATGTTCAAAATTACCTCCCTTGCATATGAATATAGAGTAAAACATTTTTTGTAAATTTTTGTCTTCTTGAAGCAAAATCCCGAAATCCGGCACGAAGAATCAACTTATGTGAAGTGTATTTACAAGTGTGTGTAATTTGATGCATTTCGTATCGATAGAAAGTGGTGTTTTTCATTATGGGTTGTATACCTTAAGGTACATGTAGTCCACGATTATTCCTTATGACATTCACGCGCGACGTCGGCATTATTCTGTTTACGACGTCGTCCAAATAGGTTCGGATACGTTTACAACGATTCGAATGATAACGACGTCGCACGAAAACTTCCAATGTCACGTGAATCTCTTTATAATAGATACATCAACAGAAAACATAGAGAGAAAATCAGAAGGTGCTAAAATACACAATTTTAAATCTTCTTTTGTTTAAAATCATTTTGTTGTTTGTAGCAATTTTCATGTTGGAAACATTTGGTTGTTTGGAAAAGGGTTAAATCATGAAATGACTAAATTATTGAAATCAACGTTTGAAGTCTAAGTTCAGACACACAAACGGTGCAATTTCAGCAATAGCAATGAATTTTGTGATAAAAATAGAATTGGTTCATCGTTATGTTTTGATAACCCGTCGGTGCTGTTATAATATCTAGTAACTACGGTTTGATTCAAGCCGTAGTTACAAGATTTTATAACAACACCTACGAAATGCTATTGTTTGTCCGAAATTGCGTCACAGTTAACTGGATAAATTCGTTTCGTATTCGAAAGCTGCCGTGGGCGACAAAATTGATATTGATATTTGGATAGGATATGTTTACATATAGCACATAAAATATTGAGACAAATGGAGTTATCTTAATTCAATGCTGATAATCAGCTAATTCTTTTTGTTTCAATGTCCTCCCGAGCATTTTAAAAGGCGCAAAAATCGTGAGTCTTGTTTGGGAAAAGGTTAATGCATCTTTGTCGATCAAAGCTATAACAGAATGGGGGTATCAAGGCGGGAAATCACGTGACGCAACCATTTCAGAAAATCGTCAACAATTCTATTTTAATTTACGTGAACAATTTGAAGTAGATTTGAAGCAGAGAAGCTGGAAAACGTCAGAATTTACTGGATGTGTTTTTTCCCATAAAATTTGCTGATAAAAAAGTTATTGCCGACCAAATAAAATCTAACATGGTCGCAAATAATTTTTAGCAGCTGATTAAAAAACCTACCACATCAATCCAGTTCCTGTTGTTTTCCACATTTTCTGCTCCTAACCGAATTCAAATTAGTTAATTATGAACAAAATTGTTGACGATTTCTTGAAATTGTTTTGTCATGCGCTGGCCCGCCGTGTATAGGCTATAAAAGAATGCCAAAAAGCGAGACCCACCCCACCCCCAAATCGCTGCTTTTCTGCAAAAACCACGTATCTGCAGCTTAAAACAAGCTGCAGATACGAGGTTTTCGCAGAAAAGCGACGATTAATACAGACAAAAAGGGACGCCTGAAAGTCA
This sequence comes from Fragum sueziense, assembly GCA_963680895.1. NCBI lineage: Eukaryota > Metazoa > Mollusca > Bivalvia > Cardiida > Cardiidae > Fragum > Fragum sueziense. The sequence continues at coordinate 63,720 of CAVMGG010000890.1, read as the reverse complement.
GACAAATATTTGAACGCAGCTGTAACCCTTTCCTAATATCATGGACAGGTACGAAATTCGAAGCTGATGCAGACGACAAAATGAGCGTTGATAAAGGCAGTTTTTTTGGTTTACTATATCTCTCAGAAAATATTTAGGCAAAAGAAGAAAATACAAATGTTCTGGCTATCAGAATTTTCTTCTTTTGCCTCAATGTTTTCCCAAGCCTTTTCTTTAAGGGGTGTAAAATCCCGGTATTGTTTGAGAAAGTGTTCATTTATAGCGTATTTGACACTGGGTCATAAGGTTAAAGACATTTCGAACTTATTTAGAAACGGGTAAAGTATTTCCCAAACAAAATTTAAACTACGTTTTAACGCCCTTAATCTACAAAAATACTTAGAAACTGAAAAAAAAAAAAAAGCAAATGCTGAAGATCAGCTTCGATGGATCCAGGATTTCTGTGCCTTCAGAAGGTTCTAAAATAAAAATAAGGGAGTTTGTCTTCCTTGTATGACACAGTTTTGACCGAATTTCTACATGAAAATGAAATAATCAGGTTACAGAGGGTGTTCGTTTGAACCCCCTGAACCCAATCTGGATCCGACAATGAATTATCCAGCATTTCCTCATTTTGCCTCAATATTTCATGTGATTTGTTGTACACAAATTCTATCTTTATCAAGAATTGTGTTGTCTTCACATGTCGCTGCTTTTCAACGAAAACCTCGTATATGCAGCTTGTTTTAAGCTGCAGATACGAGACTTTCGTTGGAAAGCGGCGATGTACTCAAATAGGAACCAGTGGCGGATCCAGAGGGGGTTCTGGGGGTTCAAATGACCCCCCCCCCCCTCTGTAGCCAGATTATTTCATTTTCATGCAGAAATTCAATCACAAATGTGTAATACTAGGAAAACGAACCCCCCTATTTGTATATTCGAACCCCTCCCCCCCCCAACAGAAATCCTGGATCCGCCGCTGGGAACATCCAGTGTTTGCAGGTTGCGAATGTCATAACCAATGACGAATTCAAACGAAGCCCCTCTGTGGACTGACTTTTTCATTTTTAGCTGCACTGGCCTTCAGGCCAGCGGGCTATTGTCATGGCGCTGTGTCCGTCGTGCGTGCGTCCGTCCGTCCGTCCGGTCGTCAACCTTTTCTTTAAAAATCTTCTCCTCAGAAACTACTGGATGGATTTCAATCAAACTTCACAGGAATGATCCTTAGGTGGCCCTCTCTCAGATTCCTTCAATTAATTCTGATTGAACCAGAAAGTCTTGAGTTATCTGCCCTTGAATTAAAAAAATGGCTATTTTGACTTTGTTTTCACTCTAGCCACTACAAATATTGATCAATCAAGACAAAACTTTGTCAGAATGTTGGTGCTGATAAGATTTTGCCTGGGTGCAATTTTCAGCTTGATCTGAATATTACGTCTTGAGTTATGTGCCCTTGAAATTGGCGAAATTACCATTTTTGACCTTATATTTACTCAAACAACCATAAATATCCACCAATCAACATAAAACTTTCACATTATCTTACTGGCCATAAGATCTTGCATGGATGTAATTTTCAGCTTCATAAGAATCTTAAATCATGATTTATTTGCCCTTGATTTTGAATAAATTGCTTTTTTCGACTTTGATTTCACACTCTTTACATCCACAAATATTGAGCAATCAGGTCAAAACTTAAACAAGTTGTAGGTGAAGTTAAGATCTTGCTTTAGTGTGATTCTTAGCTAGATAGGGATATAAACTTCTCAGTTATATGCCTTTCAATTTGACAAAATTGCTAATTGTGACTTTGTTTTCACTCTAACAGCCAAACTCACTCTAATAAAGACAAAGCTTGGTAACCAATAGATCTTATATGAATATATTTTCAGCTTTCTAGTTACTTTGTAATTGCTTTAAGAGCAACAAGTATTGAAAAATCTAGTCAAAAGTTGGACTTGATATTACAAGAAATTCAGGTTTGATTAGTTATTTGCATTAATTTTGGAAAAGGGTTTTCCCTGAATCTATTATTAGCTCAAAATCTATTTTTAGAAATATGAAATGTTTTGGAGTAATCAATAGTCTGTTAATTTAGATCTGTTTGGAGGAAGGAAAATTTTAATTGCTAGGATCATCCTAAGCTGGAATACTCTCCCATTTCGTTTAAACCTTTCTCAAATGGCAAACATATAGTTTTACTTTCTTTGCTTCAAGAACTTTTGAACAATCTAGTTTTGTAACTTTCTTTTTGCCCTATGAAACACAAGCATTGAACAATCTAATCAAAACTTGGATTGAATATTACATGAAATTCAGGCCTGTGGAGCGACTCAAGACCTTCAGGTCTTCTAGTTATGCAGAAATTCCGCCCAAATATTCTCTAATACTAGAAAAAACGACCCACCCATTAATATTTTTGTGTGTTCGAACACCCTTCTGGGAAATCCTTGATCCGCCGCAGGGCATAACAGAGTTTAGTGCACAGAGCAATCAATCTTTGTGAAGTTAAAGGTCAAACATTCCTTGAAATTTTTAAGAGAAAAGGAGAAAATCAACAGTGTCAAAATTCCAAGATACTGCAGAGGACAAATTCCAGTGAATGTAATTCATAGTTTTTGGGTACTTCCGGGTAGAAACCATTGTGGAAAATGAATAAATTGCTTGGCACAAGCAATTTATTCATTTCCCACAAAGGTTTCCAAAGTCAAAGACCTAGCTGTCTTATTGGGTTGTGAAAGTGCGTCATTACATGGGAATGGGTTCAAAGATAATGACCAAAAACAATTTGGGGGGCGTTTTTCCCCACCTTACCCTAGATCTAGTATAAAGATGTGTGATCGAAATTGATTAATCAAAAATATTGGTATATTTAATTAATAAGATTATATTTTTACATGTAGGCCTATGTTATTTATGACAAAATCGTAAGTTATGATCGAAAATGTCGTAATTATAGCCTATTTCAGCTGTAGTTACCGTATTTTCGAACGCAGCCGGTGATATAGCCCCTAATGTCTAATAAATTTGAACTTTATATATTAACAATATTAATCCTTTCCCATACAACAAAATTTTAGAGTGTTGCAGATGGCAAACTGGGTGCTGATAAAGCTAGGCTTTGTGTAAAATTTGATTTTAACCCTTTCCGAAACAAGGCCTGACCCCGATTTCCCGTTTTCGATGGACCCTTTGTTTAGACTTGTTCAATAGAGAAAAACATTGTTCAAAGGGAAAGAAGAACATGCTGATAAGCAGCATTTTCTCCCATGCCCCAGATGTTTTCCTTGTTTAACCCTTTCCCAAACAACAAAATTTTAGGGTGGTCCACTTCAAAAAATGTCACAAATGACAAAATGGAAAGTATTAAAGATAGAATTTGTGTAAAATATGGCATAGAAAATATTGAGACAAAAGGAGAAACTGCTGGTTACCAGCAGTTTCTTCTTTTGTTTCAATGTTTTCTGGTACCTTTTCTATTTGGGATGTCAAAACCAGGTTTTGTTTGGGAACGGGTTAACTTGAAAGTAAATTGCATCTTTCATTTCCAGTTTCTTTATCTTTGTCGTCTGTGCCCAACAGTCTGCATATAAAATTTTGCGTTTGGGAAAGGGTTATGCCTATTTAAACGGAAAATGGACACAATTTATCTTTTTATGCATTTTGAATAAGTTTTATGGGACCGCGTTTTAGTTTTTAAGTTGAACATTAAAATTCAATCAATTTTGATAGAATCTACATTGCAAAAATTCAAGGTGGGTTTTGTCTTGTTTCTTTTTCAACAAAGATAACTATTTCATCATAAGTTGAAGCCAAAATGTCACATTATTGTTGTAAACAATGAAAACGAAGCCATTTTAAGTTCAAGATTATGTCCAACAACAGTGATTATCACGCCAGAAAAGTCATTTGTTTACACACTGGACAATCCGTAGAATGTCATTGTATAAATCAAGATCTGATAACTGAAATTGTTGTAAATGCTCCACAAAATATCTCATTTTACATCAGTTTAGCGCCGACCCATTGATATTGTCAAAGACCGTAACTATCGCAACATCTCGGATAGAATTTTACACAGGTTATAAGGTACACAACCGAGTCGTTCCGACCGTACAGTGTTATGTCGGAACGATCGCAGAGTATGCGCGCTGAAATGTTGGTCGGCTTAGATTTGAAGATATTTGAGGACTTAAGGATATTTAATGGATACGAAACTTTAGATTTGAACGTATTAGTAAGTTTTCTTCATATTTTTCCAAAAAATTCGATAGGTTATGTCCCAGAAAAAAAGTTTACACCGTTTTTCTCACGGTCATACCGTTTTCACATGTTTCAATTATTCGCGATCATCGAGACGTCAAAATTAAGTTTTAATTGCCCAGATCTTTGTTAAATTTAATTGTTAATGGTTGTATTCTTCTTAGATTTGTTATAATTTCATCGTGTAAATATTTTGACGTATTCTTTTTGCCTATTTTCATTTTATTCGAGTTTTCATTCATGTACAATAGAGAAATTTCATTTACGCGATGTGTATCGTTCGACGGCTAACTTGGCAAGAAATTGTCAGAGGGGAAACAATCGTATTTATACGAGAGACCTCAGCTAGTCACGTGGTGACGCTACCGGCCAATCGCGATCCATCTCCTCATAGCGTGAAGGGGGGCTTGACCAATCAATGCAGAGTATGGTGACACACTGTTACTAAATATAGATTTTCCATGTAATGGTGAAGGTTACACTGCTTTGTTGACGTAATGGTTCCCGGTCTAATCTCGTGACAGGGAAAAATGTCTCCCTTTACCCTTGGTCGCTCTACTCTTGGTTTACTGCATATGGATAATTTTGGATGAAAATGAATTAAAGAATAAACATTAATCAAAGAATTTTCATGTAGATTTTAATGATAAAATACTAATATCGATCTATTTAAATAAAATGGTGTCTGTCCCAAAATAATTTTCATTTTAATCCACTAATTGGATGACTAATTGATAACATGATTGAAAATTGTTACAAAAATCAAATCTATCAATCATAAACTTTGATCAAATCTTGCTTGTTGGGTTTGTATTCTACCTCATAAGACCAAATAATTATTGCAAAATTCCATACTCTTGACTCAATCTTGAGTATTTTTTTTATGGAATACAGGGGTTGAAAAATTTCTTCAAACCTACTAGTCCTGTAGGACTAGTACTAGTAGCTCTGAATTTCTACTCGCCCTTAGGGCAACCCAACTCGCCCGTAAAGATGAAGAAAATTTTAGACTGTTGGCTCTTAAGGATGCATTATTATGCAAATAACATAACTCTTTGACTCTACAAATAAAGTTTCTTCGGTATAAATGACAGACAGGGCTCGTGCTGGCGATCGCCAATTCAAAAGTCATAGGCAAATAAGACAAATTTTTTTATTAAAAAAGATGGTCAATAAATCGAATGTGGCTCAGACTTGACTTATCTTCTACCATAAATCAATCGCCGATTAACATTACTGTAAACACTTACCGTTTTTATTTAATTCGAAAGATAGATTAGCTGTCGAAATGGTCGAGTAAGCACACCAGTTTTATATGTACAACTACCCGGTAAATGTGAAAGAATTTCTTTGTGTAATCGAGAGGCGGCATAACAGAAAGAGACAACGCGTCTGTGTTAAAACCATCTAACGTCAGTTTATTTACTACGTAGATAGCGTTTTGTTTTCATTGCTTCATCCAATTTTCCCGCACTTTGTGGCACGCGCGACCTTTGTAAACAAATCATAGTAAAACGTAACCTTATTTGGGTGCGGAAAAATCACGTGATTATATTGAACCTGGAATGACTACGTCATCAAATGACTGTGTTTGCGGCGTCTTTGATCTCGCTCAAATCATCGCATATGAGTAACACAGATTTACTCTAGTTTCCTTGGTTAGTTTCACTTTCAGGATTGATCGACATAAACAGGGAAAGTTCGTATTTTACAGCGAATATTATTGTTTCCGAAATGAAGTTTGAAATAAATACTTTCTTTTTGATCCTTTATTTTTTCCCCTCAATCAGCGTGATTCAAGTCCTAAATTTGCACTCGCCCCGTCGGATTAGTTCGTCCCCAAATCTACTCGTCCTACGGCATTTTCTACTCGCCAATGCGAGCGGGCGAGTGGATTTTTCAACCCCTGGAATAGAATCAGTCGGCATGACGTCATAGCCTCACTTTCATTTTTTCATCGAGGGTACTTCCTCGGTCTTTATCGTTATGGGATACCAACTTTGAGGCAGATTATTTAAAAAATCCATCGTTAAAATTCATAAACAAAACTCTTTCTTGAAAGAATGTGATTTAAACTTTCTTAGACTACCATGCATTTTTAATAATCAGGCGTAGTTGCGAGATATTAATGCTGAAAGTTGCAGGGGTAAAAGTTTTCAGGCATATGCCTGAAGTTCAGGTTTTTGAGTATTCCAAAATGCCCCATTTTCTCGATTTTTACTATATAAATACAGACTTTTCCAGGTTTTCAGGTTTTTCAAAATTTTCAACTTTTACCCCTGAAGTTGACCAGTAATGCTTCAACGAAAAAGACCGAAGCTTTCACCTCCACCGAATGAGTGCAGGTCCGCTGACGACGTTTTTGATTGGCTGAAAGGATTGTGCCGACCGAATCAATTAGGGGGTTTGGGCTTTGCTGATCGACAAGGCTTGAGAAAACATTGGGGCAAAAGAAGAAAATGCTGATTAATTAATCAGCATTTTCTCTTGACTCATTATTTTCTGTGCTATACTTTTAACAAATTAATCTTTTTCAACATATCTTTTGTGCCAAATTGAATTGAAATGAACACCCCTCTGTAGCCTTTAAAATTATTTCATTTTCATGCAGAAATTCAGTCTAAATTTTGATACCCCCCGTATATTAAAGTTTCACCCCCCCCCCCCCCCCACACACACACACACACACTCATACTCACAATTCCTGTATCCGCTGCTGCTATATGACTTATTATTTTCTGTGTTATTTTTTACTCAAAAAGTGACAGAAACCCATCAATATCCTTTTTTGGTCTCGGCAGCTTTAAAATTTGAACAAATACGTAAATTTTGGCCTGTTTTGGAAAGGATTAATAATTTTCATGTGATTGTTCATCTATTACAGCATTCCATTGATTCGCCAGCGTCGTCGCCGGACCAGCCCTGCTGCCACGATGACGGTGACTGCGACTACCTGCCACCAGGACAGCGGAGTACAAAGAGCAAGGCGAGCGGAAGTTGCGGAACGAAACCAAAATGTGGGCGACCTGCAAACCCAATACCCCGACATAAACGTGAATCTCACATCAAAGCTGAATACAAGAGGAGAGATAAAATTCAGGTTTGATTTCGTATCAATTTTTATATATGAGCCGGGATCTGGAAAAACGTCCCTTATAGCATTTTTCAAAATTGAGTTTCAAGATCAGCCTGTTGTCAAATGGAGTCCAATATGCATCAATGCTGCTCTCTTCAAGTTACTACATATCACGAAGAAGCTATTAGAGAACAACATTGATCCTGATCAGACTGTGCGTATGCACAGGCTGATCCGGATCTATGTTGGGCTCTAAAGCTTTAAGGGACGTTTTTCCAGATCCTGGCTCATATCAAATTAATTTTTGTATCAATTTAGCCGAAGAAAAATTGACAGTTGATTTCACGAATCTCTCATATCAGTAAAGACAGAATACAAGAAAAGAGATAAATTTCAGGTTTGATTTCGTATCAATTTTTGTATCAATTTAGCCAAACAAAAATTGACACCCTTTTCGTACGTTCAAACTTGGTCTCTTTTGGGAAAAGTTAAGGCTTAATTGTTACAGCCTTATACGAGGGTTGTTCGGGAAGTTCGTAGAATTTTGCTCTAAATTCCTTATTTTTTGTTATTTATGGGTAAATATCAAGGTATAGATACTTGAACATACCTTTAATACATTCTCAAAAGATTATTCGAAAATGTCAACAATAACAGAAAATAGCGGTAACCGTAGCAACACAATATCGGGATACCGGAGCAGTCCATTTCTTAACCATGTATAACATAGTATAACCTATTTTAAATTGTAACTTTTAAACTTTCTGTTGGAATCAAAATTGCGCGAAAACGTCAATCGTTAACGCAACGTCATGACGTCATTTCCTGCAAGTTTCATAACGTTTTCGGTTCTTTCAAAGAAGTTACACGGTTTTAGAGGAGATATCAAGAAGTCGCTGACGGGAAAAGATGACGTCCACCGGCGACGTCGAGTTGCGAAGTGTTGTGAAATTTTGTGTCGCGCTGGAAAAATCACCAACAGAAACGCTGAATATGATCAAGTCTACAGGAAAGTATAAAAATTGCAGCCCAGCTACTGTGTATAAATGGCATGCTCGTTTTAGAAGCGGACGTGATTCTATTGAGGACGATCCTAGATCTGGTCGGCCGGCCGTCGTGGTGTGTTCTGTTAGGGATCGAGTGAAAGACCTGGTAAACTGTGATAGAAGAATAACTGTCAGGACTATTGCAGATGAACTCGATGTTTCGGTATCCACGGTGCATGGAATATTGACAGATGAACTCGGCATGTCCAAGGTTAGTGCGCGTTGGGTGCCCCGATTGCTAAAGGAAGGTGAAAAGGAATGCCGAGTGCGATGTTCACAGGAATTTCTTACCCGCTACGAAACAGAGGGTGACGCGTTTTTAGACAGGATAATCACCACGGATGAGACCTGGCTACATCACTTTGACCCGGAAACTAAGCGCATGTCATCGGTGTGGAAAACCCCGCGTACCCCTCCACCAAATAAGGCTCGGGTCCAAAAAAGTGCAGGAAAACAGATGTTCGTTTACTTCATGGACCGGCACGGGATGTTGTTACAGCACCGAATTCCAGAGGGTCAAACAGTCACGGCAGCATACTATTCTAAGGTAAATGATACATAATTGAAATAAATGAATAAATAGATAAATAAACAAATAAATAATTAAATAAATAAATTAATTAATTAATTAATTAGATAATCAATCAATTAATGACATTTATGAATAAATACAATGAATAACAAAAATGAGATATTGGTTTACGTAAGCCTTATGAATCATGCATATCTCTCTTTAGGTTCTGAGGCGGGATCTTGTCAACGTAATAAGGAAGAAACGGCCCCTCTTAAACCTTGACCAAGTGATATTACACCAGGACAATGCACCGGGACATCGAGCGGAATCTACACAGCTAGAGATCACTCTGTTGGGGTTTGAGGTTCTAAAGCACCCACCGTACAGTCCTGACCTCGCCCCCATGGATTTTCGCGTGTTCCCGGAACTCAAGGGACAGTTACGCGGGATACGGTTCGATTCGGCTGACGATCTCACAAAACAATCACAAGTAGTTGTTTCTTCATTTCCAGAAGAATGGTATAAAGAAACATTCACTAAGTGGATAAACAGACATAGAAAATGTGTCGCTCTTGCTGGTGACTACGTTGAGAAAGTGCGACGTTCGTTAGACTTAAATGACGCTTGACGTTATTTATGACGTCGGCGTGCTCCGGGTATGTCTTATATACATTTTTATTTCTGTAAGGATTTTTTTTATTTTTAATATACTGAAAAAATACAAAGGGAATTGATAGAATAAAATCTAAAATTTGTTACCGTATATTCTATTTTATTCTACTACGATTAGAACTTGTCATATAAAAAAATTCTACGAACTTCCCGAACAACCCTCGTAAAAGACTTTCCAAATTTGATAGAGCCTTCTCTCATCGGCATTTAATTAAACATGGAAGATAGTGATGGAGTGTAATATTTGCTGTAAGATAATTTCACAGAAATCATTATCTGGAAGTGAAAAGTATACTGAACCTAAAAAGAAACGTTCACAAAGTATGTGCCAGTTTTTAGCTCCACTGGCCTTTCAGGCCAGCGGTCTATTGTCATGGTGATGTGTCCGTCGTGCGTCAGTGCGTGCGTCCGTGCGTCCGTAAACTTTTTCTTTAAAAATCTTCGCCTCAGAAACTACTGGATGTATTTCAACCAAACTTCACAGGAATGATCCTTGGGTGACCCTCTCTCAGATACCTTCAAAGAATTTTGATCGAACCAGAATATCCTGAGTTATCTGCCCTTGAATGTCAAAAATAGCTGGTTTTGACTTTATTTTTACTCTAAAATCTACAAATATCAACCAATCAAGACAAAACTTGGACAGAATATATATATGCATAATATCCTGTCTGGGTGTAAATTTCAGCTTGATCGGAATTATATATCATGAGTTATGTGCCCTTGAATTTAACAAAATTGCCGTTTTCAACTCTATTTTGACTTTGATTTCACTCTAGCAACTACAAATATTGACAAATCTAGACAAAACTTTTACAAAATGTTGGTGACTATAAGATCTTGCCTGGGTGTAATTTTCAGCTTGATCTTAATATTACATCATGAGTTATGTGCCCTTGAAATTGACAAAATTACAATTTTCGGCTCTATTTTTACTTTGTTTTCACTCTAGCAACTACAAATACTGATTAATCAAGACAAAACTTGTACAGAATATTGGTGACCATAAGATCTTGCCTTGGTATAATTTTCAGCTTGATCTGAAATTTATATAATGAGTTATGTGCCCTTGAAATTGACAAAATTGCCATTTTCGGCTCTATTTTGACTTTGATTTCACTCTAGCATCTACAAATATGGACTAATCAAGACAAAACTAGAACAGAATGTTGGTGACGCTAAGATATTGCCTTTGTGTAATTTTCAGCTTTATCCATAAGAAATTCAGGCCTGTGGAGCGACTCAAGACCTTCAGGTCTTTCTAGTTCAATTAGGTACCAATTAGATGTGCACACATATTTATTATTTGTGTGGAAGCTTTTTAAACTTGTCTTGTTTGCAAAATCAGCCAGATAATCCCCATAGATATAAAAGCCTGATAAGCTTAATATAATTATTCAACATAAAGTTTGAGTGTCACGCATGCGTTATCATATGGTATCTAGAATATATATTCCATCTTGGTGAAAGTTTCTTTTTTAGTCCAGTATACAATTTATATTCCAAGAGATATATATAATTGTAATTGAATTTTCTATTTTATAGTACATCATTGTATTATAAGAGTTTATTTAGATTAATGACAAAAAATGATTATATGGAATGATAAGTGACTGTGATAAAACTGTATAGCATCGTTTAGTGTTATTGCAAAACCTTGTAATTACAGCTTGATTAAAGCTGTAATTACAAGGTTTTGCAACAGCACATCTAAATATATATTACTTTCGTTAGGTTATATTGGGGTTTATCCTTTACTCAATCTGTTAAAATGTCTGCCATCTGGAACAAACTTTAGTGAACAGTTGTAGAATAAAAGATCATAATAATCATTTTATTCTTTTCAAACAAAATTTTGATCAATTATAGAAAAGATGTTTCAGGTATAAAGTTAATTGTTGCCACAAATTCACGTTTTTTTTATGCCTCCAGAAAGTAAAGGTTGGAGAAATCATCATGGAAAATGAATACATCGCTTATCATAAGCAATCTCTTCATTTCCCACTATGTTTTCTAAGGGATACGACCCAAATTATATAGTACAATTCCATTCACTCAAATAGTCTTCTGCAAAGTCTTATGAGTTTGGACAAGTCTAAATTTTTTCTGTCTGGTAATGGATCAATGTGTTTGTGATGATTATTCCTCCTTAGGTAAAATGATTTTATTTTACAAATTATACATTATTTGTGCGAGTTGTGTCGTAATTATCCCCCGCCGAAAAAATTTTTCGGGGGGGATATTGTTTTTGCCATGTCCGTCCGTCCTTCCGTCCGTCCGTCCGTCCGTCCGTCCGTCCGTCCGTCCGTCCATCCGTCCGTCCGTCCGTCCGACATTCGTTTCCGCGCTATTTCTTGGAAACTATAGACCGGATTTCGATGAAACTTGGCACACAGCTTCACTACAAAGGGGACATGCGCATATCGTCGGGGTTACCCGGTTCGACCATTGAATTCAGAGTTACTGCCCCTGACTGTTTAAGCCATATACATACAGAGTGATATTCGTTTCCGCGCTATTTCTTGGAAACTATAGACCGGATTTCGATGAAACTTGGCACACAGCTTCACTACAAAGAGGACATGCGCATATCGTCGGGGTTACCCGGTTCGACCGCCGAATTTAGAGTTACTGCCCCTGACTGTTTAAGCCATATACATACAGAGTGATATTCGTTTCCGCGCTATTTCTTGAAAACTGTAGACCGGATTTCGATGAAACTTGGCACACAGCTTTACTACAAAGTGGACATGCGCATATCGTCGGGATTACCCGGTTCGACCGCCGAATTTAGAGTTACTGCCCCTGACTGTTTTAGCCATATACATACAGTGATATTCGTTTCCGCGCTATTTCTTGGAAACTATAGACCAGATTTCGATGAAACTTGGCACACAGCTTTACTACAATGAGGACATGCGCATATCGTCGGGGTTACCCGGTTCGACCGTCGAATTTAGAGTTACTGCCCCTGACTGTTTAAGCCATATACATACAGTGATGTTCGTTTCCGCGCTATTTCTTGAAAACTATACACCGGATTTCGATGAAACTTGGCACACAGCTTTACTACAAAGTGGACATGCGCATATCGTCGGGGTTACCCGGTTCGACCGCCGAATTTAGAGTTACTGCCCCTGACTGTTTTAGCCATATACATACAGTGATATTCGTTTCCGCGCTATTTCTTGGAAACTATAGACCGGATTTCGATGAAACTTGGCACACAGCTTTACTACAATGAGGACATGCGCATATCGTCGGGGTTACCCGGTTCGACAGTCGAATTCAGAGTTACTGCCCCTGACTGTTTAAGCCATATACATACAGTGATATTCGTTTCCGCGCTATTTCTTGAAAACTATACACCGGATTTCGATGAAACTTGGCACACAGCTTCACTACAAAGTGGACATGCGCATATCGTCGGGGTTACCCGGTTCCACCGCCGAATTTAGAGTTACTGCCCCTGACTGTTTTAGCCATATACATACAGAGTGATATTCGTTTCCGCGCTATTTCTTGAAAACTATAAACCGGATTTCAATGAAACTTGGCACACAGCTTTACTACAATGAGGACATGCGCATATCGTCGGGGTTACCCGGTTCGACCGTTGAATTCAGAGTTACTGCCCCTGACTGTTTAAGCCATATACATACAGAGTGATATTCGTTTCCGCGCTATTTCTTGAAAACTGTAGACCGGATTTCGATGAAACTTGGCACACAGCTTCACTACAAAGTGGACATGCGCATATCGTCAGGATTACCAGGTTTGACCGCCGAATTTAGAGTTACTGCCCCTGACTGTTTTAGCCATACACATACAGAGTGATATTCGTTTCCGCGCTATTTCTTGAAAACTATAGACTGGATTTCAATGAAACTTGGGTCACAGCTTCACTACAATGAGGACATGCGCATATCGTCGGGGTTACCGGGTTCGACCGTCAAATTCAGAGTTACTGCCCCTGACTGTTTAAGCCATATACATACAGAGTGTTATTCGTTTCCGCGCTATTTCTTGAAAACTATAGACCGGATTTCAATGAAACTTGGCACACAGCTTTACTACAATGAGGACATGTGCATATCGTTGGGGTTACCCGGTTCAACCGCCAAATTAAGAGTTACTGCCCCTGACTGTTTTAGCCATATACATACAGAGTGATATTCGTTCTGTTGAAGCCATATACATACAGAGTTATATTTGTTTCCGCGCTACTTTATTGACAATGAAAATATGTTCGGCGGGGGATATCAATTCAACGAATTTGCTTGTTTATTTTAAATTTAAGTAAAAAAGTCCAAAGGGTGAATGATCTTTTATCAGTTTTGTTTTGTAATATGGGGATGGGAATTTGTACAAGTTTGTTTATTGTCTAACGATAAACAATTAATTGTTTAGAGTTACTCAAACTACTATTTAAATGTCAGCATAACAATTTGATGCTTATTTCACTATTGAAAGTACATGTACAAAGTTTTAAATTTTGTCGCTTTCCAACAAAACCCTCTTCACTGCAGTGTAGAACAGCTATGATTATGATGTTTTTGTGGAAAAGCATCTAGGTATTATGGTCAATGCAATATACAAAATTAAATCTGCTTAATTTAGAATGTTTCGATAGTTCTAATACTATTTGATGATTTTCTATGAAAGCAAAATTTAAAAAAAAAGAGAGAGAAATGGCATATCCAGTCTTGTATTAACCATCATTTTCTCATGTTGCATGAAAGTTTTCTGTTTTGAACTGAAATAAAAGTTGTTTAATATTCAAATGGCAGCAAACTTGAAAATGGACTCTTCCTGGCTTAGATAGCGAATAAAATACTATTTAAGAAGAAAAAGGCAGAGTTTTGGGATATCACCAGATGAAGTACCAATTAAAACTATTTGATTTTGAAAACATGAGTTTTCCTTTGAAAATTTGTCAGATCTCTAATTTCAGTGGTTTATGATTAACATAATTATCATATTGTCATGTTTTCCCTGATTATATGTTATGATTTCCGATAAATGTTCTCATGTCCATTGTCATTTATTCATTGACAAAGTTCTAATATACAACAACATTCTCTTTCAGATTTAATTTTCAGCAATTTCCTATTCAACATTTTCTCTCTAGCATTCTTTTGTAACTTCTTTTCTATATTTCAGCTTTAATTTTTAAGCGCAACTATTCATAGAATGCGTACCATTCTAGTCACTCGGGCGTCAGTCTTCGAGTCAGCATTTGTGTCATTATAAATTTTATAATGCTTTGGTTAAGTTTTTACGTGCAAGTTTGTCAAATCTGTGCTATTGCACTGAAACTTTGCACATGCCTCCGTGAACATGACATCACTCTCTAGGCAATGATTCGTTACTCTGAAATTTGATTTAATGGAATTTTGCCCTTTTCGGAATATCCGGCACTTGATATTCACGCTTTGCTGTCTTGAGACTGCTCTTGTTCAACAATTTTGTTTCTATTTTACATCTTCTTTCCAGCATTATTTCATAACAATTTTCCTATATAATATTTCACACATGTCTCATCTCGACTATTTAACTTTAACATTACAGAAGGGTTTTGACACACTTATGACATTGGTTCCTGCCCTCAGTGAATCCACTGCTAATAAAGAGAGCAAGTCGGCCATGTTGTTTAAAAGTAGGTATCTTTAATCCTCTATTATCTGAATCAATTATGATTTCTGAAAAAATATTGATATTTAAGGACAAGTGATAGAATCAATCTCCGTCCTTGGTAATAATTATAACCCTTTCCCAAACAAGAATTGATTTGGACATCAATTTTTCAGAACCCAAGAACTGAGAAGGAAAAATGAAAATAAGGGGCATTTTCTAGTTTTCTCTCAAAGCGATCTTGTTGTCTGCAACACCTGTGAGTTTCATGTATGAATAATACTTATTATCCCATTACCACATGAGGACGCCTTTCGACGACCCACAAGTAATCAGCTTTGGAAATCATTATGGAAAATGAAAGAATTGCTTGTGACTAGCAGTTTCTCCATTCTCCACAATGTTTTGTACCCAAAAAGATAAAAAAAATATAAAATTCTATTAACTTGAAATTGTTGTCTGCAACATCTTTGAATGTGGATCAGTATAAAATTTTGCCATCTGGTAATGCATAAATTGCGTCATAACTAGATCAGCTTTCATTTTGGACCAATCTAACATTTTGCTGTTTGGGAAAGCGTTAAGGAATTTTGGGAGTGTGGCGGTTTGCAAGACAGAAAAAAGAGAGAAGAAATCAGCTGCTTTTTCGCAGGTTACAAACAAGGACTGGGATTGAGACTAGATCTTGAATCATGAGTAGTTAAGTTGTTTTCTATTGTTTATTGTGATGTTTTGGCCCCCAACCTAACATTCGGGGGTACCTATGCCAAATATTTGAACCTTCTCAAATATTGTAGCCGCCGAATACTGTCGACGGTTAAAATCGGAACACGGGGACGCACAGAGTGAGATGACCGCCTTGCGTGAAGAACTAGAAAGCCTAGGCTCGCAGATTCAGTAAGTTTAATACCCTCCTTACAGCGTTGTCGTAAGTCTTTCTTAATTCATCAAACAAAATGTCTGAGCTCATGTAGTCACGTTGATAAGATAGAGGCCTTCTTGAATCTACTTCTGGAATCAGACTCAGAGATACAGATAAGTGGGGATGAAGACATTTTACGCCAAAATGGATGTTGAAAAAGATTTGATTGGTGTATAATATCGTAAGAGCAGTAGATAAACAGGTGCCGAAGAGATTCTAAGTTCTAACTTTTTTATTTCAAATCCAAACCCTATGTTGTGGGTACTCATTTGAATCGTCTCGATGAGACGATTCTAATGAGTACCCCAAACATAGGATTTGGTGAACGTTGAAAGATATTTTACCTTGTGAAAAAGCACCACCCCCTCGTGTTTGCAGTTTGCAGCTTTGCAGTTTTGTACTCTAAGGAAAAGATGCATGAAGGCCTATATCAAAGATGTGACTAATCTGAAAATTTCTGGGTGACTTTTCAAACATAAAAATTAAAATTTTTCGGAGTTTAAGTTCATAGTTGATTTTTCACCAGAAAAGTTAACCAGAACTTCACTTCTTGAAGCTATTTGAGAGCTTTGGTTAAAGAATAATGATGAATTTGTTACTAAGAAAGGACTTTAAGGTTATGAGGGTGATACAGGGTACAATCAAGCCTGCGCCTATACTGAAGTGCGCACATGGTTATATGGCCAAACCAAGCCTGGCCTTGGTTCAATTAAGTAGGGTGTGTGCGATACAAAGAACATACAGTTTAGAATGTTTTAGTCATTGCATAAAGTACAAACTTGATAAATCTGTTTGTATAGAAAAAAGGCAATTGGATATTGTTAAGATTCTTTAAGAACATGTTAAATTTAAAGGTATTTGTAATTAATGCAATTAATGATTGTTAATTTTTTCCCAACATTTGTTAATGCTCAATTATTTGCTTTAGTTATTGATCTTTGTTAACATTTACAGCCTAGTCCATCTGTCCCCGCCCCATCCCGCCTCTTTCTTCAAGGCAAGTTACAATGACCCTGAATTACTAGAATAATGACATTAACTAGGCTTTCTTTACACATGTTTATATTCTACAAAGTTCTTGAAATCAATTCACCCTGATTGGGCTTATCAGTTTGGCTGTTAGCATGTACCTAATTAAAGTACTGTTAAAGCTTTTTGATTCTGTGAAATTATAATCTTTGTTGATATACAACATGAAAATTGTAGAAAGAATGGAGAAACAATCTAGGAGATACAATTATCATTTATTACCCTTTTCAGGTGATTTTTATCTGTCAATTATTTCAGAGAGTTCTATCCAATTAATTCAAATATATGTATAAATCTAAAGATGATGATATTTCAATTCGTTTATAAGCATGTGTATTGAAAAAAATCTTTCAATATTTATTTGAACACCGTGTAAAATTTGCTTTTGCACCATATATCGTTATCAAGCTATGTAAAGTAGGTTTGGTCTTGGACAATGTGTCAGCGTTTTGTCCGGTATTGTGTCATTTGTTGGCCACATTCAAAAATGTCATGTCTAAAGCTTGAATGAGCTGTAGTTACATCTTTTTTTAACCCTTTCCCAAACGACAAAATTTTAGGGTGGTCCAATTCAAAAGCAACAGCGGATGACAAATTATATGAGAATAAAGATCGGATTTGTATATAAAAATAGCCAAGAAAATATTGAGACAAAGGGAGAAACTGCTGGTTATCAGCAGTTTCTTCTTTTGCCTCAATGTTTTCCCAAGCCTTTCCTAATGGGGACGTCAAAACCAGGTCTTGTTTGGGAAAGGGTTAACCCTCTCCCACACAATGTCGCCTTTTGAAGCCCCATAAGATAAAGGCTTTGGAAAACATTTTGGAAAATGAAGAAATGGATTGTGATTTCTTCATTTTCTACGATGTTATCTACCCAGAAAGACCCAAAAATGTAAAATTTCATTAAATCAAAATTGTTGTCTATAACATCTTCGAATTTGAAATTTTGCTGTCTGGTAATTGGTTAAATGTGGCTGACACATTCTTCTATACAGATGAAACAAGTATGAAATACATGTAACGTATATCTATGAATACCATTAAAATGAAATATTCTAAGACCCAATTTACTATTCATAGCTAATACACGGTTGCTAACCCACATGACTTTTGGGAAATGTATACACAAGGAAATTGTCCGCTTCAGGTATGTTTGTTTAATTTCTCAGCTTATACATGAGTAGATCTATCTGCTTTTTACCGTGCATTTTTCTGTGCTCAAATTTCGCTTGAATGTTTGACAAACCATGGGATTCAGTACAGAGTGAGTAAAAAACAGGAAGGACTCTTTCAAAGGCGCACATGGTGCACTTTATCTCTTCAAAATCTGTAGAGTAAAAGCTGAAAAATCAAACAAAACATACCTTGAAGTAGATTTTTCAGTGTTAATGTTTCCCAAAAGCCATGTGGGTTAGCCACCATGTAATATGTCACTAACTGTTTCTATTTCTTTCAGATTTGGAGGTAACTTTTATTTGTTTAGAATTAACAGAGCAACAGTTAAGAGGGGTAAAATAATTCTAAATTGATATTTCAGATCCAAAACCTATTTTGTGGGTGTTCTTTTGATAAATCTATTAGACAAATCCGATGAATGCCTACAACATGGTTTTGGGAAACAATGAACAAAATAGAATATTTTAGAAGAGTCATAACGTTACACCCTCTTGTCTGTAGCTCTGAATTATGGTAACTTGACTCTAATGACAACATTCTTTTTTTAAAGCTGAAAAATTAAATTTATGTAGTCCACCCGTTATTAGATTCAAGCCACATCAGAATTTCTGTGCGTCATTGTTAACATTTGTTACGCATCCTATTCAGGAGAGGTATTAAACATTTGGAGGTGGACATTCCACTGCCTAATGTTGACGACATTGCCTGAAAAATTCCGATGTTGTATGAATCTCATTAGGGATGGAGTACCTTAATGAATTTTGTCCAACTTTCAGGTCAAGACTACGTACCACTATTATTTGTTAATTTTGATTTCAATAACCATTTTGAAATAGTTATTTGCAACTTTAATCAATTGCTTTTGTTAATAAGGGAGAAATAGGTTTCAGATAATTGTTCTATTTCGAAATGGGTTAAAGTGTAACTTGCCTTAAAGAAAGCCTGTCAGCCATATATATTCATTACATTTTTAGGTCACCTGACCGAAGGTCATGGTGACCTATTGCGACCGTGTTTCGTCCGTCGTCGTGCGTCGTCCGTCGTCCGTCGTCCGTCGTCCGTTAACTTTTTACATTTTCGACTTCTTCTTGAGAACCATTAGACGGATTACAACCAAACTTGGCAGGGAGCATCCCCATGGGAAGCCGCTTCAGATTTGTACAAATCATGGAGTTATCTCCCTTTGGGGCCCCATAAGGGGCCAAAAAGGGGTTAAATAGGGTACATCTTAAAAAATCTTCTTCTCATGAACCAGCTTTTGGATTTGATTCACATTTGGTATTTAGAGTCTTTAGGGCAAGGACAACAAAGTTTGTACAAGAGAAAAAAATCCGTCCAGAAATGGCCGTGCTGGGGATGGGGGATGGGAGGGGGGTTTGCGTTATTAGTTAACTTAACATTTTCAACTTCTTATTAAGAACCATTGGACGGATTTCAACCAAACTTGGCAGGAAGCATCCTAATAGGAAGCCGCTTCAGATTTTGTACAAATCATGGAGTTATCTCCCTTTGGGGTCCCATAAAGGGCCAAAAAGGGGGTAAATTGGGTACATCTTAAAAAATCTTCTACTCATGAACCGGCTGTTGCATTGGATACACATTTGGAAGTTAAAGTCTTTATGGCAAGGACTACAAAGTTTGTACAAGAGAAAACAAGAGCCGTCACAGACGGATTATGCTCCCCGAATAAGTGTTTGTCACAAAATAAAAACTATCATACATTAAGCCCCCTTTTCCCATGACAGCTTTTTTGTACACACATTATTTATAGAATATGGTCTAGAACATTCTATTTATTACATGAGCACAAAATTTCATTAAATTCTGCCCACTAGATGAAGAGAAATAAGAGAAAAACTAATTTTTACACTAAGGCCCCTTTTTCCATGACGCAGCCTTAAATTTACAAACGGAGAAAAAGGTCCCTAGGTATTGACCCAGGGAGTTCACATGTGAAGTTTCATTGAATTTGGTCCAAGGGTTGCTGAGATATGGCTGTGGACGGACGGACGGACGGACGGACACACGGACGGACACACGGACGGACGGACGGACAGCGTGGCGACTATATGCTCCCCCGAAATTTTTTCGGGGAGCATAAAAATCTGTCAATAAATGGCCGTGCTGTGGATGGGGGATGGGAGGGGATCGCGTTATTACTTAACTTTGAACATTTTCTACTTCTTTTTGAGAATCATTGGACAGATTTCTACCAGACTTGGCAGGAAGCATTCCAATGGGAAGCCGCTTCAGATTTTTACAAATCATGGAGTTATCTCCCTTTGGGGCCCCAAAAGGGGGTAAATAGGGTACATATTAAGAAATGTTCTAATGTTGGATTGAATTCACATTTGGTATTTGAGTCTTTAAATAAGTTTGTACAAGAGAAAAAAAAACTGTCAAGAAATGGTGGTGCTGGGGGGTTGCACTCTTAGTTAACTTTTAACATTTTCCTTAACTGTTTCTGCTCATTTGATTCAGGTGACCGATAAGGCCCTCTGGGCCTCTTGTTATTCATACAAAATTATTGTCAAGGAATGAGCGGAGTTTCAACCTGTTCCCAAACAGCAAATTTTAGAAATGAAGCAAATGAAGGAAATGCTCATGTAGCTTGTTCTCATTTTTTTTCAATATTTTATATGCTAATTTGTACAGTAGTCATATCTTTATTTTGACGTCCATTTTGTCTTCTTACAAATTAATCGTTCCGATCTGAAAGCCGCTGTTGAGGGCAAAATGGACTTTGATAAAGATTGGATTTGTGTAAAATATGGCATAGAAAATATTGAGACAAAAGGAGAAACTGCTGGATATCAGCAGTTTCTTCTTTTGTTTCAATGTTTTCCCAAGCCTTTTCTTTTAGGGACGTCAAACCAAGTCTTGTTTGGGAAAGGGTTAATAAAATTCACATTTGCTGTTTGGGACAGTGTTATCACCATAAATGACCTGGCTGAGAAGCCCATGCAAATTGAAAGAGATGCTATGCCAGGTCATTTATCTTGAGCTATAATGATTTTGTCATTTGAATTTGATGACATCACAAAATTTAAATCAACACACAAAAATGAATGAATACAATGGCTGTTGTCCCTCTGTCCGCTTTTACAAAACAGCATGCATGAAAATTGACCAGCGGTAAAAACAGTGATGGTTTGACTGGATCGAAATTTGTGTTTCTTAAAAATATTGTTTGAAATACATGTTTGCATAAAATCAGAATTAAAACTCTGAACAGACCCTTTCCTGCTAAGTGTTTTACCCTACCATTTTCTATCCGGAAGCCTTTAACCATGCGCTTAACCCTTTCCCGATCGACAAATTTTTAGGTGATCAACTTCCAAAACTGCCACAAATGACAAAATGGATGTTATTAAAGGCTTCAGGACAAAAATGGTATGGTATAAAACGTTGCATAAAAGGGTCTATTATATCATAAAAGTAAAGTACTCAACGAACGACCTAATAAAACATTGATATGATTAATTTGGTTGGTATATATAAAAAAAGGTCTGTAATTATAAGGCGGATCTATTTCTAAATTCTCAGGCTTAATGACTGATATCCACTATATCGTTCCAATAAAAAGAATACTTTTTCGATTTGAAGAAGAGAATCATCTTGCTATCAAATGTCCCCAAAATATTTGGTATGCCTCCATCTATTGTCTTTTACCACTGGTCAGGTGCATGTGTTTTGCACAAAATGGTGATTATTTTTGCCTCAAGAGGATTTGAGTTTTAACCAATTAACTTTTGTCATTCACAGTGAGTTACAAGAACGACTGCCTAAACAAGGCGCGAGCGTCGTGGATAAGGAGACGCTGCAGATGGACGCCCTCTATAATGAATACGTACAGGAGGAGACGAAGAAAAACTGGAAGTTCTGGATTGTATCCTTTCTACCTTAACTCATTAGTAGACGGAAATTTTTAGACTGGTCCAAATTCAATGATATTGCAGACAGCAATTTCATGTTTATAGAATTTTAAAAATCTTTTCATTTTGGGTTAGAAAGCATTTTGAATAATGAAGAAATTGCTTGTAACAAGCAATTTCTTCATTTTCCACAATGATTTCCCAAGCATTTTCCTCAAGGTGTCATAATGCTTCACAGTGTATGAATGGATTTAACCCTTTCCCAAACAAGACCTGATTTTGACGTCCCTAATAGAATAGGCTTGGGAAAACATTGAGACAAAAGAAGAAACTGCTGATAACCAGCAGTTTCTCCTTTTGTCTCAATATTTTCTGTGCTGTATTATACACAAATTCTTTCTTTAACAAGGTCCATTTGTCGTCTGCAGCAGCTTTTGAAATGGAAATTTTTGGAAATTTGCTGTTTGGGAAAGGGTTAAGATGTTAGACATTTTTATTGTGCATAAATAATATTCGTCGGACGAAAATCAAACAAAATATAACATTTGGCGGATGAAAAATAATATTTGATGTATGAAAATTGAAAAATGATATTTGTCGGTAAACCATACATCTTGCAATTACAGACAAGTGGAAGGACAAGAAGTTTTTGCAGACATTCAGTCTGATGTCTCAATGTTATTAAGGTATCCAACCCCTCAAAAGCACCCAAGACCCAGATAAGAAATTTGAAAAGTGCCAGTAATTCCCAATTTGTGTAATATTTCCATTCCAAATACAAACATAAGCATTTTGAACGGTTTAGAAATTTAAATTAATGCATACTTATGGGAATATTTGACAAAAATGTTAAACATTACCTCCCTTGCATATGAATATAGAGTAAAATAATATTTGTAAATTATTTTCTTCTTGAAGCATAATCTTGAAATCCAGCATGGTGAATCAACTTATTTGAAGTGTATCTACAAGTGTGTATAACTTGATGCATTTCGTATGACTAGAAATTGGTGATTTTTTTGAGGGCTGTAAACCTTAAAAGCATTTTCTATTGGGTGCGGCAAAATACATCATAGTTTGGTAATGGGTCAACGTTTTGTATCCTTAACCTATGTTTAGTTTGGTTTCTTTATGAAGCCGCTGTACAAGTCGTACAGAACTGCCGTGACTGGTTCACATAATAGTCTGGAAGTCAGTAAAGTTGTAATAGACTGGGTGAAAGACTGCTTGTCATTGGCTAGTCTCAGGAAAGGTGAGGCATCATTTGGACCTGGCTTGGACATTTAATGATTTTGTTGAATAAAAAAAGTAAATAATAACCATGGCGAAGAGATTCAGAATATAGAATGTTTATGAATCATTTCATACTAATTCATGGCTTTTAAGGTGACTATTCGCATAATAGGAGGGAGCTTTTCCGGACACCCGTGTGTCGGCATAATTAAATGGTTTTGTTAAGTTTTTATGGGCAGGTTTGTAATATTTATGTCTCTATTAATGCTATTGCTCTAAAACTTTGTACATGCCTCTGTGACCATAATATCAGCTTCTAGGTAAAGATTCATTACTCTTAACATGTAATTAAGATCTCGACAATTTTGAATAATATAGAAATAAGAAATAAATGCAAAAAGTTAATGTAATGAGTTTAATTTATCTGTCTTTAGTGTAATGTAATGAGTTTAATTTATCTGTGTTTTCTACACTAGGATTCCTTGATAGCCTGCGTAAGTTGAGTACGCGTACGGAGATCATGACGAGTCCGGACCAACTGCACCAGGAAGCCAGGACCAAGATGGGCATACACTGTGTGCTGTCTAATCTGGGACAGGACGATGACCTAGAGGTCGTGTATCGCGTAACCCCAGCGGCCCTGACCTACACACCGAGAACCACGCCCAAAACTACACCGAGAACCACGCCGAAGGAGACGCCGAGAGTCACCCCTGTACCAACACCCAGCTCCACGCCGCCGAGAACGCCAACGTCAACACGCAGAAGTAAACGACGAGAATCTCGACTGTCTAAAGAGAGTAGGTCAAGGTCAAATTCACCGAGCGATGAGGGAACCAGACTGAAAAGGAGACCAAGCAACAGGTTTGTGTACCAGTTTTGTGACATAAATGATAAACAAATAAACAGATAAATATGAATAAATAAAAATAAATGAATAAATAGATAGATGAAAAAATAAATAAATGTAACTAACAAACTAATTAAATCAACTAACTAAATAAATAAATAAATTAAAGATTAGTTTGGGTATGGTATATCTATCCAAAATTATGGTTAACTCTTTCCCAATCCACAAAAATTTAGGGTGGTCCAATTAGAAAGCTGCTGCAGATGACAAAATAAATGCTGACAAATATAATTTTTGTGTAAAATAAAGCGCAGAAAATATTGTGATTAAAGGAGAAACTGCTGGTTATCAGCAGTTTGTTCTGTGTCTCAATGTTTTCCCAATCATTTTCTATTAGGAACATAAAAACCAGGTCTTAATTGAGAAAGGGTTAATCTGAAAATACCCGTACTTTAAACATACACAAGTATTACATTTTAACCCATTACTACACAGTGACGCCTTTTGATGCCCCACAAGATGAAGGCTTTAGAAAACACAGTAGAAAATTAAGAAATTACTTGTGACCATTTCTTTATTTTCAACAATGTTTTTTAACGCAATATGAAAAGATTCTTAAAATTTCATCAATTTAACATTGTCTTCATTTTCTTGCAAATTTGAACAGTCCAAATTCTGCGGTCTGGTAATAGGTAAACACTTCCCCAAATGAAACAATTTTAGGCTTGAACAATTTGAAAGCTTCAATATGATGTTGATAAAGATAGTGTATATCATAGTACTAAAAATATTGTGACGAATGGAGAAACAGTGTTTGTTGTTTGTGAAAGGATTAACCCATTCCCACTCAGTGACACTTTTTGACACCTCAAAAGATAGACTTTAGAAAACATTGTGGAAAATGAAGAAATTGCTTCAAAATTTGCTTGTGCCACAATGTTTTCTAACATGAAAGACCAAAATATGTGAAATATCATTCACCTGAAATTTTCGTCTGCAAGTTTGGACAAGTTTAAAATTTTGTAATCTGGTGAATAGATGTTTATTTTATGAGAATGAAATAATTTGTTGTTATTACAGATCGGAGAAGCGTCATTATAGCGGTGATGTCGAGGATGATGTCCCGATGTTGTACACGAGCGCTATGTCACCTTTCTGCTTCACACCATCAACATCGCGGACAACTAAACACGTCAGCCCTGTGCCAGTGGAGAAAATCATTCCAAGATTTGATAAACTCTCTCCACCACCAGTCGCAAATAAAGATATAAAAAATGTGTTTCCGGTTAATACAGGATACACAAAATCACTGACGTCAACACCATTCGGGTTGATGCCACAATCAAGTAAGGTGGATGATAAGTTAGCGACGACGTTTATCGGTACGCTGACATCGTTTTTACAGTCACATCAAGCCGGTTGTCAACAATTCCCGCACACAACGACCGATCAGAGTTCTACAGTGTTCACCTGTAGTGATGCTATCATGTCATTCGACCATCAACCTCCACTGTTAAACGACGCACACGTTACATCACCGCTGTTAAACGACACACACTTGACGTCAGTTATGGAGAACTCCAACGACAGTAATCAATCCGTATTCATGCCAGTAGAGCGATCTGGTTTAATTACAAATAATTCTGTCCTGTCTCCGGCGGACCAGTCGTCACTGGATACTACGAGCGGCGACTCGTTAATGCCGGAATTATCTCCCTTATCGTATGACAATTACACATCAGTCCCCGGTGATAATATCTCAGTATTAGGCACATCCCAACATCCGTACACACACACAACCACAACAAACACACATCTTGATACCTACAACCCAGTACTGACGTCGAGAGTCGTCGTCGGCGACGGCGTCGTGAAGCAGGAAGCGCAGCAGATGATTACGAACGAAGACGAAAGTCTGATGAAAATGTTGACATTCGACGTAATGGATGTGAATTGTGTTATGAACTTTTTTGGTTCGGATAATCTGCCCGTACAGACTAAAGTAGAGAAAAGCGATTTGTGTTGTAGAGCTACGGATAAGAGGGAGTGAAGGTTTTTCAAAATGAAATTTTTCATTTATTGTTTATCAAAACCCTATGTTGTGGGTACTCATTTGAATTGTCTCAACGAGACGATTCAAATGAGTACCCACAACATAGGGTTTGTAATTGAAATAACAAATTTAGAACATTTTCATCCCCTCTAATCTGTTTCTCCGGATTTGTGTTGAAAGTTTTACCACAGGAAGGTTTTAAAGCTTTGCCCAAACAACAATATTTTAGACTGGTCCAAATTGTAAAAAGTTGTAGATTTTAACAATTCTAAGTTCATGAAATTAAAAAAAATACAGCTTTTTGGGGAGAATACATAGTGGGAAATGAAGAAATTGCTTGTGACAAAGCAATTTCTTCATTTTCCACAATGTTTTCTCCAATCTTTTCCTAGAAGAGTGTCGGAAAGCATTAATAACAGGTATGGTTTAATTGTATTGTCTAAATAAGGATTTTATTTCTATTTGTTTAAATTGACATTTCACAGATATTTTTTCATAAATTTTATTTTTAGTTTTATCTGAAATGGTATATTTTTTATGAAAATTCTGAAAGTTTCAAGCAAAAATGTTGCACCATTTACGAGAAGTATATATTTTTGTGCTAAAATGAAACAAAATGATGTCTACAGCAGTTCAGATTTATATGGAATTTGTTATTTCTGTCTCAACTTTAAATGGGTATTTTTCGTTTATAAAGAACAACTTCAAAAAACTGGTAGCATTTGTACGCATTGTTGTAAACAAATACTGCATAATGAATAATTATGCATTAGAATAATCAATCTTGTCATCAAGACATACAATTTGAATGTTATGGCTCATTAACTTCCCATCGTCTTAGAATTATTTTGTCCATGAAATTGACATTTGCAATTTGGAAAACGCAGGGAGCGATTTTTTATGAATTTTTGGTTAGAAGAAAGATTTAAAAAAAAAGGCTAATAGCAACATATTTGTATTTTCCTTAATACATGAAGAGTTGAGGATGTTGAAAATTTTGGTAAATCATGTTTAAGACTTCAAATAGCCAATTTGGCTTTGTCCATAATGCATTGTGGTAAAACATTGTAAAATAAGAAGTTTTTAAATGTATGAATAGATATGTAAAATATGCAAACATCTTTTCTGCCATTTTATTTTGTGACATATTTTAACCTTTTCCCAAACAGAAAAGTTCTATACTTGTCCAAATTCAAAGCCATTACAGGTTACTGAATGAAACGATACCAAAATGTAGAAATATGTAGTGACACTATGAAAAATATTGATAGGAAAGGAGAAGGTGCTGGTGCTCAGCATTTTCTTCTGTTTCTCTCAATGTTTTGGAGAGATCTTTCTGTGAGTGTGGTCAAAATGCATCATAGTTTGGGAAAGGGTTAAATAAATACTGTTTTGTATATACTATGTTTGTAAAACAGTGTAAATAATTGTTACCTTTTAGAGCAACTATTCATAGAAGGGGGGTGGGGGGCAGGTGTGGGGGGCTGGGGGACTTTACTGGTCAACCAGACGTCACCATTAGTGTTGACATAATGTTCTGTTTAAAGTTTTACATGCAAGTGTCATATTTCTGTTTCTACTTGTTGCTTTTCAACGAAAACCTTGTAACTGCAGCTTGTTTTATGCTGCAGTTACAAGGTTTTCGTTGAAAAGCAACATTATGATATTGCTATGAAACTTTGCATATACACATTAGTTTTAAATTTATCAAAACATATTTTGATAAAGCATGGTTTGATCTAGTCATAAAAGAGCTTTATTTCATTGAAACCCAAGTCCAAACATCTTATCAGACCTGAATTAATACCAGATGACAAAATTTTAGGATGGTCAAATTTGAAAGCTGCTACAGATGACAAAATCAGTGTTGATGAAAATAGATTTTATCTATTATATTGTTCAGAAAATATTAATGCATAAGGAGAAAATGCTGGATATTTGTTTGTACCAATGTTTTCCCAAGCGTTTTCTAATAGACACACCAAAAATTGTCATGGTTTAGGAATGGATTTAACCTTTTCAAACAACACAACTTTAGACTGGTCTGAAATTGGAAAGCGTCTGTAGATCACGAAATGGATTATTATTAAGGAATTTCTAGATAATAGCAAATAAAATATTGAGACAAAAGGAAAAATGATGGGTTTCAGCATTTTCTTCTTTTGGCTCAATGTTTTCCCAACATTTCTTAAAGGCACATCAGAACTGTCTTGTTAAGGAAACGTTTATATGTGTAAATACATTGTATAAGTACCCTGATGAGGTGTTTTTGTAGAAATTGTAAATTTTTGTTGAACCAATTATCGGATGGGTAAACGAAGACTGGTCTAAATTCAAAGATGTTGAAGAAGACAATTTCAAGTGATAGAAAGTTAATTTCAAGTGATAGAAAGTTTACATATTTGGTCTTTCTGTGTAGAAAACATTGGGGGAAATGTCACAAGCAATTACTTCATTTTTAACAATGTTTTCTAGAGCCTTTATTTTTGGAGTCAAAAAGCGTCAATGTGAGGGTATGGGATAAAAAAAACCCCACCCATATACAGCGTGGTTAAATGCCAGGTTTATACGTCCATAATAGTAATGATTTGGGAAAACATCAAGGCAAAATAAGAAAATGATGCTCAACGAATTATTACCTCACTAAATGTAAAATTTCATTGGTTGTTTATCGAACCCAATGTTGTAGATGCTCTTTCTTTTGCCTCAATGTTTTGCCGAAGTTTTTTCTATTAGACATGTGAAACCTAGGGATAATATGTTGATTAACTCTCTCCCAAACAAGACCTAGTTTTGACGTCCCTGGTAGAAAAAGTTTTGGAAAATATTGAGACAAAAGGAGAAATTGCTGATTATCAGCAATTTCTCCTTTTGTCTCAATATTTTCTGTGCCATATTTTACACAAATCCTATCTTTAACAACATCCATTTTGTCATTTGTTGCAGTTTTTGAAGTGAATCACCCTAAAATTTTGTCATTTGGGAAAGGGTTAATGTCAAAATACGGCTATTCTTGTCAAACAGTGAAACATGTACAAAGTATGTAAATGTTATATTCTGTGACATGTATCATAGCAGGGGATCATATGGTACAATAATTGCAGAAAATATTCAATAATTCTGTAAATAAGTGATCTATTTCAGGGTGGATAATCATGTGATGCAACAATTTCAGAAAATCTTCAATAGATTTGTTGATACAGGATCGATTTGAATTTGGTTTGAAGCAGATGTCATGCATTAGATGAACGTGTTGGATTTTTGAATAATCAACTGATAAAATAGTTTTTTAAGATAAACCAAAATTTTGGTTTATCTTCAATAACTTTTTCATCAGTTGATTTTTCAAAATTCTATCACATACAGCTTATTTCTGACATTTTCCCAACTTCTCAGCTTCAAACCGCATTCAAATTGGTCAAGTATTGACAAAAATATTGATGATTTGCTGAAATTCTGAGTCACATGATTAACCATTGTGAATTTAAAAATTGTTGAAGCAGAGAAGGCAGATATACATCAGTAGATAAAAAGTTATTGATGACCATGTAAAATTTTACTTGTTTGTCAATAACATTTTTATATGCAGATTTCTATTGAGATTAACATGTACTTTATTCAGATAATTTGACGGTTTTCAACCTTCTCTTCTTCAAACAGATTTTAAAAAATGGTCATGTATTAACAAAATTATTGACAATTTTCTGAAATTGTTGTGTCACTTGATTGCTGGCCGTGTGTATAGACGTCTGTTAATAAATTTTTTGTTTAAAAAGCATGCCTTGTTCTGTTATGAACATAACACTTTCACAAACTAAACCTGGTTTTGATGAAGCAATAAAATGCAAGTCTATGATTGAAGTGCTTCAGGAAAAAAAAAGAAAACGGAGATTATTAGCTCACCTGAGCACGAATTGCACAAGGTGAGCTATTGTGGTCATTTTTGTCTGTTGTCTGTCTGTTCGTCCGTCTGTCCGTCCATCCACATTTTCAAGTTTACACTCTAGCATCTACAAATATAAGCCAATCTTGACCAAACCTGGTCAAAACATGTATGACCATAAGATCTCGGATGAGGTCCTGCCCTTGAATGTAAAAAATAGTTATGTCTGTCCACTTTTCTTGTCAACGCAATTCCTCCTAAGATTTTGGCTGGATCTTTTTGAAACATGGTCAATGTAATCACCTCAATTGGTAGATGTGCACGAAGGAAGGATTTTATGGTTCATTGATTTTTGCCAGAGTTATGCCCCATAAAACTTAGTCTTTGGGGTTTATTGAAATTGCAGCCTTGTCAACGCAACTCCTCCTAAGATTCTGGCTGGATCTTAATGAAACTTGATGGAAGTTATCACCTTAATTGATAGATGTGCATAAAAATATTGAGACAAAAGAAGAAACTGCTGGTTATCAGCAGTTTCTTCTTTGTCTCAATCTTTTCCAAAGCCTTTTCTATTAGGGACGTCAAAACCAGGTCTTGTTTGGGAAAGGGTTAATTTCGGACAAACTATTTTATTTCGTAGGTGTTGTTACATAATCTCGTAACTACGGCTTGAGTCAAGCCGTAGTTACGAGATTTTATAACAACATCGACGGTTTATTAAAACATAAGGATAAACCTAGTCTGTTTTAGCGCAAAATTTTATTGCTATTGTTAGAAAGGATGTTACCAGGACCGGTGATCGAACCTGGGACCTTGTGAATGAGAGTCCGGTGCGCTACCAACTACGCTATTGCCTCAGCATCAGGGATGTCAAATATATAGCTTGCTTTGGAAAGGGTTAACCCTTTCCCAAATGGCAAGAATGGCTGTTCCAATTTGAAAACTTCGGCAGACGACAAAGTGAGTGTAAATACATATTTGATTTGTGCACAAATCAGGTACTGGAAATATTGAGAAAAGACGGAGAAAATGCTGGTTTTCAGAATTTTCTTCTTTTACCTCAATATTTTCAAGCATATTCTCAAGCATTTCTACTATTTCTACTAGGGACGTTAAAAACTAGGTCTTGTTTGAGAAAGGGTTAAATATCAAATTTGTTAATGCCAGTCAACCATATAGGGTATTCAATCCACCGTTAGATGACAAACACTTCGTGCATTTTCGGGCGTCAACTGTGGTAACGGAAATTATCGATGGTTTGCCTCGTCACTTTCCGTCGCCACGGATGACGGTCGGAAATTGACTAGAGTATCGCTCGTTAATTTCCGTCACGGATGACACCCGAAGACGTACGAAGTGTTTTGTAGAAAATGATGGGTTGTAATCCTTTATCATGGGAAGGCACCAGTACTCGTTGCGAATGTGTGGACCAATGTGAAGCCAAGATCGACCTCAGCTACCTAGGTTCTTATCCATGTAATCGCACTCGAAACCTCATGGTCGTGAAGCCGACGCTCTACCTTTCGACAACGGGCACCAAGCTGAAACTAGTCTAACCCTTTCCAAAATGGAAACATTTTAAGGTAGTCTTATTCGATCCCTGTTGCAAACAACAAAATATATGTTGATATAGATATTATTTGCGTGCACAATAGCTGAGAAAATATTGAGGCAAAAGGAGAAAATGCTGATAAATCAGCATTTTCTTCTTTTGCCTCAATATTTTCGAAGCCTTTTCTTCCAGGGACGTCAAAACTAGCTCTTGTTTGGGAAACAGTTTAATTTCGACATGGAATAAGAAAAGAAATTCTAGATTCTAGTTTTTGACAAAATATTTATAGATTTTCAGTGACAATATTGAAACAAGAGGGCCATGATAGCCCTGTATCGCTCCACTGGATTTTGGACTACAAAATTTTTCAAAAAATACAATAAAGGTCTTTCCAAAGAACATCCAATGCAAACACCACAATGAAATCCAATAAGCAATAATGGAAGAGTTCTTAAAGTTTCTTTTAAAATTGCACTGTTTTGTACAGCGAGAAATAAGTCCAATGTACAGCGGATCGTTTTTCCCCAAAGAATCCAAATAGAGAAGGATACAATGAACATAAATACCTAATTAAAATGAAATTCAATCGGGACTTTTTGATTTTTATCTTTTTTGAATTACACAATGTTTCCTATAGCAAAATACTGAATTTTAACCATTTGAGTCCGGTTGTATAAACTTTGGTTATTGTTAATCTAGTGACGTAATCTAGTGACGTACCTGTTTTGGTTATATTTCCCTATAGCAACACACGAAAATTTATAATAATAATAATAATAATAATAATATCTTTATTTAACGAAGGTGACTTATTAAGACATCACTACAATACACAATATCATAATGATTAACTTATTTACAATAAGGCCTTCAAACAACATTCATACAAAAGTCAGTATTGACAATCACACAAAATTATCAATAATAATAGTCAGTTATCTGACAGATACTCGTAGGATCTAAATTATTGCATGTTATCGATTAAATAGTGTTTGATTTTTCTTTTGAAATTGGTCAGCTTTGGTTCGTTTCTTATTTGGATTGGAATTGAATTCCATACATTAACGCTGAAATAACTAAAGCTACTTTTGTATATATTCGTTCGAGGTCTTTTAGTCAGGATTAGATCGTTTTTTGTCTCTGAGCGTAAATGATAATTTTCATTGACCGATACTCGTACTAAGTCTGACATGTAACTTGGCGCATTGTTGCCGATTATTTTTTGGATTAGGACCGCAGTATGATACTTGCATCTATTTTGAAAAGTCAACCAATATAGCTCTTTAAATAACGTTTCTGTAGGAAATCTTTTAGACTTACCAAGAATTAATTTGCCGATACGTTTTTGCAAAACAAATATTTTGTTTACAATAACAGGTATTCAACCATTTAACCAGCTAGCGCCAACCAATATTTGCAATTTACAACCGGGTCCAGGCCCTGGTTTCTCGAAAAAAAAAAAAACTTAAGTAGCCTAGATACTCATTAGTACATGCTCAACTTCGATGGAATACTCTCCAACGATGAAGTTCAATTGAAGTTCAGGTCGATTTCGTGCGATTTGAGCACTGTGCTCAGATTTGAGCATGAGAACGTACTTAAGTATTTTCGAGAAACCGGGGCCAGGTCTACTAAACACGAGTCCTTTTTAGCCGCATTGAAAGATGCTTTGTTACAATGATACACGCGTATGTCATGAGAAATGCAAAATGATGGTACAAAAATATACAATGTATAAACTACCAACAATATAAAACATATTTCCATATAATACAATCAGAAAAACCCTTTGTAAAGTACGTAGCATTGCCCAGCCATTGCCATTCCCAAATCCGTCTGAAAAAAGACACGTCGATTTCCAGTTCTGTTGGGCTATATTAATGCCAAAACTGTTCTAACTAGTTGAACACAGCAGCGTCCACACTGGGACAGTCCAATTCTCTGACGTTTGGGAATGGGTTAAATCGGACTTGCCTAGATTTTGAGTGGACTTTCTGCAGGCGTTCTAATATATTTTTTCCATTCGACCATTTATAAAATGTGACATTTTGTTTGTCCTAGTTAATAGACGTGCTCGTGGATACATCTGACATCACGTGATCCTGGCCAGCACGTGACATGCCACACTGTCGTACAAGCTTCTTTCTAAAACTTCGGCTGATTAGCGAGTAAATGATCGGATTTGTCACGTGGTATGAAAAATAAAAATAGAACACATATGCGTTAAAATGGATGACACCATGAGACATAAGCCAGGCCGGGAGGAAGCAAATCAGATACACGAACGCAACAACAGACAGCATAAATCCGAGCCGAATGTGCTTCCTCGTCGATAAACCTTCTCTACGTATTTCCGGTTCCGCTGCTGGTGCCCTGGACACATCCGCTGGGTTGGTTCCCGTTCCGTTCTCACCGTCAACATTAAGTACCGGAGTTTCATCATTCGTGTTAGGAAGTGACTGGTTCATCGGTGTTAACTCGGTCTGGTTCCTGGTCTGACGCGGTGTTCGTCTGCCAAACATTGTCTGTACAAGATTGTTGTGTTTTGTGATGATGAAGATGTATATAATTGTATAAACCAGAATAACAAGGGCTCCGCAGATGAGATAGAACGACGAGTACACAGTCTGCCAGATGGCGGCCGCTTCACCGGGAAGATGGTGACTGATTCCCATACACTGTCCATCAAAATAGAATATATGGTTCTCCGGTTGTACCCCAAACATGAGTGACGTAATAACGCCGCTTGTGGCCGCGATGACGGCCAGTATTACTGATACAATCCTGGCCGATAGAACGCCGAAACGGTACCGGTATGGACCGACTATACAGAGAAACCGATCAACGGCAATGACCGTCATCATGAACGCTGAAAACGGCACAGTCGACGTTAACAGGAAGTAGTATAACTTACAGAAAAAGTCGAGTTTCAGTCTAAAACTAACGACTTCCGTTGCTATGGTGAATGGAATCGTTACTAGGCACGTGATCAGGTCCGTCACTGCAAGCGTCAGGATGAAGATGACTGCGCTGTGGACAAGCTTCTGTCGGACGTAGACTATGATCACGAGAACGTTTCCCACGATGCCCAAAATAGACAGGATCAACAGCTCTGCTATAACGATTGGATCCATGGTGATTGCCTGGAATGAAATTGAAATAGAATGAGCTCGTATTTGTGTAAATGGGCGCTTAACCCATTCCCAAACAAGACCTGATTTGACGTCCCTGATAAAACAGGATTGGGAAAACATTGAGGCAAAAGTAGAAAATAGAAATTTTCTTCTTTTGCCTCAACATTTTCTTTGCTATAAAGTATAGTGTTCGAGTACACAAATTGAATATTTCTCGAATTCTATGTTGTCGTCTACAGCAGCTTTGCAATTGGACCATCCTAAATTTTTGTCATTCTTAAAAGGGCAAATGAGACTAACATGGATCAAGATCAGCCTGCGCATACGTGCAGTCTGATCAAGATCCATGACCCCTCCCCTGTTTGGATATTCGAATTACCTTCACAGAAAACTTGAATCCGCCGCAGTATCAATGTAGTCCACCCCTAATGAGATTCACGAAACGTCGGAATTTTACGTGCGACGTCATTACGTTTATAAAATTTCTGTCCATAAGAGAAATTTCGAAAATCTCTTTTATTTTGAATTACTTTTCGTTGAAATTTTAATATGATAAATAAGAAAAAAACGGTGTTTCCATATTGAAATTAATTTTTTTGTATGAATTAAGGAACTGGTATTTTTTTTAAATCTGAAGAGTAAAAAAGTCACGTTTTCAACGACCGAAACATTTTTTGTCCACACGCATTTAATGCAATAATTGTTTCGTTTGTTATCCTTACCGGCTTTCTTCTACATATTATAGAAAAAGAGAAAAATGGTATTTTCTATAACAAGTTTGGTGGCATTTGAGTCATTAATTACAAAAATATTTAGGAAAATTGTCACTTTTTCTGCGACGTAATTCTAACTGTTACACTTCGATTTTTGGTAAACAAATTGGCATAATTTGCGTAATCGACATCGCGACGTCGTAAAATTCGACGTTGGAACGCTCTAGATTCATTGTTGTTCACAAATGCTGAAAAGGGACCTTTCTTAATGTCTCCGCAAAATGAATCCAGAAAAGTAATGTTTTATCGCATAATTATATACTGTAGCTGACAATTTCTCTTTTTATCATTGATGTTATTGAATAAGTTTGTCGTATGTAGTGATTATATAAAAATATCGTAGCCTTTCACCAAAAATCTCGTAACTGCAGCTTGATTTAAGCTGCAGTTACGAGGTTTTTGTTGAAAGGCAGTGATATAGTAGGTATTTCGTTCGTGGTAATCAATGGTTTTGATACATCTTATTAAATAACGCCAAAACCACCGTGAATACAGCTTAGCTTTCTTGCTTCAGAGTATTAATCTATTTTCAAGGTACAATTAAAATGAAGAAATAAATCGCTGATAACGCGGTTTTGTTCAGTTTTAATGTAGGCCATCCAAGGATTAAAATCGGTATTTGTATACGAATACAAACCATTTTGAAAAAAAGGAGTGTAAATTGATTATTTTAAACTTTTAAAGCTTTTAGAAAGTCGAAATGTCTTTTATAAGATCTATATAAGACTTGTAGTCGTTAACATTCGTCACGTATCCGAACCAATTCGGACAACATCGTAAACATTCGGCGGTGTCCAGAATGTTCTACTCATGAGGTCTCGGCTCGATCCCCGGTCGCTGTAAATATCCTTTCTGACAAAAAATCTCCCATTAAATACGCGTAGTTTGATAATTATTAAAGGGACATTTCATCCCCATTTCAATTTTTTTAAAGTAGCCTATGTCTCGATGCCAAGATTGTTTATTCTAATGGGTATAAATGTTATCAGTTGTTGCTGATAAGCGAAAAACACGCATTTAAAGTTGAGTCTGAAACGACAAATTCTATATATATCTGAACTGTTGTGGACAACAATTTGTAAAATTTTAACACAAAAATATATATTTCTCGTAAACGGCGCAGTATTTTGGCTTGAAATTTTCAGAATTTTTATAAGAAAATAACGCTCTTTTAGATATAAATAAAAGAGGAATTTATGAGAAAAAAATCTGAAATGTCACTTTAACCTTTGTGGGCGAGCAGCTGGAGGCTCGGTAAGGAAGTTGTGGTAGCACTCATAGAAGAAAGGACAGGAATCCATGGTATGGTGCTCCAGTCGCCATGAAATGACTTTATCAGTTGAAATCAATCAATCGATCAATCAATCAATCAATCAATCAATCAATCAATCAATCAATCAATCAATCAATCAATCAATCAATCAATCAATCAATCAATCAATCAATCAATCAATCAATCAATCAATCAATCAATCAATCAGAACTTACAACAGTATTGCATTAACAGAGGGAGCCATGTCAAAACGTCTGCAGAAAGGTCTTAACGCTGCCTTTTAACAAAAACCTCATTACTGCAGCTTGAAACAAGCTGCAGTTATGAGATTATTGTTGAAAGGAGACGATAATTATCTAACGACATTAAAATCCTTTCCCAAACAAGACATAATTTTGACGTCTCAAGTAAATAATGTTTTTGGAGAACATCGAGGGAAGTGAAGAATATGTTGACGGTCTGTCTTCCTCAATGTTTTCCATGCTTGAAACTTTGGTTTTCATTATTAAAATCATGTAAAAACTATGTCACAATTGTTGTAACTTGTAGGCTATTTTTTCGTTTGGAACATCTTTGAATTTGGACCTGTTCAATTTGTTTATCGTTTGGGGGAGATGGTTAATGCCGCCTACATATTCTATTACACAATTTTACACATCAGCAAATCTTTCCTATTCTAGAACCGACAGTCTGTTGACATTAGATGCAATCAGAATTCCCACGAAAATAGAACCGACATTAACCCTTTCCAAAACAAGACCTGGTTTTGACGTCAAGAATAGTAAAGGCCTCGGAAAACATTTAGGCAAAAGAAGAAAATGCTGATTATCAGCATTTTCTCGTTTTGTCTCAATATTTTCTATACTGCATTATACACAAATCTTTTGTTCATTTACATTTATGTTTTCGTCTGCAATAAGTTAAATAGCTTTCCCATTGGAACAGTTCAATTTAAGCCGCATGGGAAAGATTTAATTCGATTGCTCCGTCAGATCTATTTTCTTTCGCGGATTGATATGTCAGCACAAACATGTCATAATTGTATGTTACGGTACCCATAAACCATTCCCCGGAACTTCCCGGTATTTCAGAAGTCGACGTGTTATTTCAAAACATCGTAACTCCAGTTTAATTAAGCTGCAATTACGAGGTTTGGAATAACACCGACGAAATGCATTAGGTTTTTACGCAGATGGCATTTTTGACAAATATATTAGGAAACGATTTCAAAGATTTTAGGTTTTATTGTTTTAAGTTAAAAATAATGCAATGCTTTGAAATATGCAAATCTTGGATAAGATTGATGTTTCTTCAATGTGTTCTCCGAATTTTAACCCTTTCTCAAACGACAAAACTTTAATTAGGATGGTCCAATTTGAAAGATGCTGCATACGACAAAATTATCGTTACTTTGAAGAATACATTTTTGTGCATAATATAGAACAGAAAACCCCTTTCATCTGTAGCTCTGATGTATGGGTCCATTTAGCATAGCCTACCTAACCCTGGTTCATGTCTTTTCTGCGTAACATACGCGCAAAGAATTCAAACGAAATGAATTAGCGTCCATCTTGTAATTGTTTATTGCCAGTTACTTTCGTAAAAGTCGTAACTACAGCATGTGCAAGCTGTAGTTACGATATTTTAACCATTCGCAGAATGAAGATTATTTATGATTGAAAGACACAAAACCCATTTCCCGAACAAGTCCATTTAACATGAAATATGACACAGCAGCTGAGATATTTCCTAGAATATTTTTTTCAAACTTTTTTTCCTTTTGATTCTTTCGCAAACAAGACATGGTGTATCTAATAGTCCAGACTTGTTATAAAACACAGTGACAAAAGAAGAATTTCCTGACTTCTGAGAGCCATCATTTTCTTTTTTCGACACATTATTTTCGGATATTTGGATATAAACAAACTATATTTATCAATTTTGCTTTTGTCTGATTTTGTTGTTTTGGAAAGAGTGCCCGTGCCCCCATGGGCGGATCTAGAGGGGGGTCGGGGGGTGGGGTGCGGACCTCCCCTGGCATTGGCTAAAAATTGAATTTTGACTAGATAAATTTATTGTAACGTTACATATTTACTACATTTTAAGCCATAATTTGGGCTTGGACCCCCCTTCCCCCCCCCTCGAAAAAAAATCTTGGGCTTGGACCCCCTGGGAAAAATCCTGGATCCGCCCTTGCGTGCCCCTATCGGTTTCGATTAAAGACCCGGCAGAGCATCTCTAGCTTTTAGCTAGAGATGCTCTGCCAGGTCATTTATCGCGAAGTATAGCCGGAACAGACTTCTTTATTTATGTTTTTGACCCAGAAAATTTAACATTTGTTTCAATCTATCATGAAGGAATGCAACATGTGGCCTATAAACAACGGCATGAAAAACTTAGAACCGTTTCTGGGTTAACCCTTTACCAAGCAAGATCTGATTTTGACGAGCAGAACAAAGAAAGCTTGGAGAACATTGAAGGAAAGGAAGAAATTACTGATAAATGTCCCATCTATACCAACACAAATCTTGTTTTCTGCAGTGACATTCAGATTGGAACAGTCTTAACTTTTTTTTAAATGAAGTTAGAAATAAGCTTAATCTTGTTTGCAGCCGAGCCCGGATAGCTCAGTCGGTTACGTCGGAGTCTGTCAATCCAGGGGTCTCGGGTTCGAACCCCGGCTCGGCCAGTATCCATTCTGACATTTGCCAAAAGTCATTTGTCTCCAATGGGCGTGAATTATCTATGTGAGAGAGCAGCTGGAGGCTCGGTTTGGATATTGTGGTTGTACTGGTGCGAGAAATACCAGGAACCCACGGTTAGCTTCTCCAGCCGCCGCGATATGACCATAGAAGTTGAAAACGGAGTAAAACCCCAATAAAATAAATAAATGAATAACCTTGTTTGTATTGGAATAAAATCAGGGGTTGGGGGCCGAGGGTATATTAATAAAAGTCGGCCTACAGATCCTATTTTTCTCACAAGTATAAAAATTATGTTTAAAATTCGTTTATATACATCACTTCATCTCGCTAAGTTCTGGTAACCTTTCGGCGTCATCCGTGGCAACGGAGATTGTCGAGGTAATCCGGATGTTTAAGGTTTACGAACTGAGAATGAAATGCAGAGCCAGAGGCGAAATTTGAAAAGTACCAGTAATTTCTAAACTGTGTTACATGTCCATTCCAAATACAAACATAAGCATTTTGCATGGTTTAGAATTTTGAATTAATGCATACTTAATTTACTTATGGAAATATTTGACAAAAATGTTCAAAATTACCTCCCTTGCATATGAATATAGAGTAAAATAATAATTGTAAATTATTTTCTTCTTCAAGCATAATCTTGAAATCCGGCATGGTGAATCAATTTATTTGAAGTGTATTTACAAGTGTGTGTAATTTGATGCATTTCGTATGGCTAGAAAGTGTTGTTTTCATTCTCAGTTCGTAAACCTTAAGGTGTCTATCCCTAATAAATAAGATTCACAAAACATCGGATTTTGTTCGTGCGATGTCGTTATCATTTGTTGCGTATCCGAGCCTATTCGGGCGTTGTTGTAAACATTCGGCGGTGGAATGTTCCACCGCCGAATGTTTACGACGTCCCCCGAATAATTCCGATGTCACATGAATCTAATTAGGGTTGGATTACCTTAAAATACGGATAGGCCTGCATTCATCAATTTCCATTGTTACGGAAAATAGCGAATGTGGAGGGGAAATTACACGAGGTGTTTGGGTTTTACTGTAAGGTGGACCAGCTAAACCCCTTCCCAAACAAGACTAGGTCTTGACGTCCGTTATTGAAAATGATTCGGAAAACAATTGACACAAAGAAGAAATTGCGGCTAATCATCATTTTCTTTTTTTCCTTTATATTTTCTGCGAACTATTATACAAACATCCTATCTGTAT
The DNA here is from genome assembly GCA_963680895.1 of Fragum sueziense. Classification (NCBI taxonomy): domain Eukaryota; kingdom Metazoa; phylum Mollusca; class Bivalvia; order Cardiida; family Cardiidae; genus Fragum; species Fragum sueziense. The sequence goes on along the minus strand of CAVMGG010000890.1, from coordinate 22,863 downwards.
TGACATTAAACTCTCATCTGCAACAATATTCAAATTGTAAGAGTCCAGATTTTTGTCGTTAGAGAAAGGGTTGAAGGAAAACTTATCGCAACAGCTTTTTCAAACCCCTTGAACGATTACTATAAAGATACGAAAGATGCACCGATTCAAGAATGGAATTTGTGATAAAACGGGTTAATTTGATTTGAATGGGGTATAAAAAAGAAAGATATCTTCAAAGACTAAGGCATATCTTATTGCCCGGACCCCCTACAACATACCACTTTTTATGAAACAGGTCGTTATATAGGCCTATATAGGTGCCTAACCTTCGGCGGATCCAGGATTTCTGTAAATTTGGTTCGAACATACAAAAAGAGGGGTTCGCTTTAGTAGTAGTACACATTGTTGGATTTTCTGCATAAAAAGAAGGCTTAATTATGATAATCAGGCTAGAAGGCGGGGGGGGAGGGTTGGGGGTTCGTTTGAACCCCCCGAAACCTCTATGGATCAGGGTTGTCCAATTTCAAAACTGATGCAGACGACAAAACGCAAGTTAACGAGAATATGCTTCATGTCAACTTTAGCAAAGAAAATATTGAGACAAAATGAAAAAATGCTGATTATCAGCATTTTCTTCTTTTTCCCAAGTTTTCCCAAAACCTGGTCTTGTTTGGGAAAGAATTAGAGAAGGGGGAAAAACCCAACACCAGCATTTTCTCTTTTTGCGTCAAAATTTTCATTGTTGCATCAAACACAATTTCGTTTCTGAATTTTCTTTTCAAACTTATCTCATGAATAATGGTTCAGGAATTATTTATTAATCTTGAAATATAAAAATAAGAAACAATATTACTGGAAACATTGACGCAAAATGATAAACTGCTGGTCAATAGTACAATATTTTCCAACAACATTTTTGAGAGACTTTAAAGATCAGGGCTTGGTTGGTAAAGGGTTAAAGCCAATTGATTTTTTCTGTTTTAACAAAAGTAATTAAAAATAACTCAACCCCTATGACCAGTGCCAACATTAATATACAATACTATACAAAATAGTGATAAAATAGTGTTATCTACCCAAAATTAAACGAGTGACTTTTCATTTTCATACAATGCTTTCTTCAGTTTTCTATTAAAAGACGCCATTACCATGGCTTTTTTGGAAAATCCAAGAAAAATCTTCTAATTGAATAACAAAAGTAATCAAAAATAAACTCGTCTTACCCTCATTTCGAATGCATTCTCTGATATATTCTGAGAAACGTCTAACCGGTTCAGAAAATAGCAGAAAAAAACACTGATATCCCCCATATTAAACAAGTTACGTTCCTTTTCCTACAATGTTTTCCTAAGTTTTTCATTAGAAGACGTCGTTACAATTAATGGCTTGTTTGGAAAAAGAAAAAAAAAACAAATGAAATAAATACAAATTAAGAAAATTAAACTAATCTCACCCTAGTTTTTAATATTAGCTCCAATATTTAACCAGCAACGTTTAAACTTCTTCCTCATTTCAAGTTTATTTTCTGGTATTTTCTGAGTAAAACTTTATTGGTTCAGAAACTATCAGTAAAATAATGATATCTATCCCTAGCGTTGGAATTCCCTAAACAATAACGTTTTACCTGCAATGTTTTCCTAGGTTTTTCATTAGTAGACGTCATTTCTAGGGTTTGTTTGGAAAATGAAAAAAAAAAAAAAAAAAACTAATTAAATTACAAACGTATTTAAAAAAATAAAGCCACCTTACCTTAAATATTAGTTCCAATATTTAACCAGCAACGTTTAAATGTCCTCCTCATTTCAAGTTTATTCTCAGATATTTTCTGAGTAAAGCTGCTTTGGTTCAGAAAATATCAGTAATAAAATAGTGCTATCTGCCTAGCGATGGAATTGTTTAACCCTTTCCCAAATGACAAAATTCTAGGGTAACCACGTTTGAAAGCTAGAGCAGACAACAAAATTGATGTTGATAAAGATAGAATTTGTGTACAATATGGCACTGAAATATTGAAGCAAAGGGAGAAAATGCTGATTATCATCATTTGCTTCTTTTGTCTCATTGTTTTCCCAAACCTTTTTCCTAGGGAAGTCTAAAAAATCAGGACTGGTTTGCGAAAGGATAAAACCTTCCTATGAAACTAGTTTTGAAGCGCCAATAGATAAAAACATAAGAAAAACTCTGTGGCAAAAGAAGAAAAATGTTGTTCATAAGCATGTTCTCCTTTTCCTGTTTTCCTATATAATAAATCTAATACCTTCATTATCGATATCTATTTTGTTGTCTGTAGGCTAGCTGCATTAAAAATTGAAAATGCCGATTTTGAAGCAGTTTTGGAAAGGGTTAAAACTTCTTTATTTGCTATCTCCAGAGTATTTTACAATCATAATAAGTAAAACTCTTTAAATATGAAGAGAAATGGTAAAACCAATCAGATGGTGTTTGCCATGTTCAGAGAAAAAGTTTTCGCCATTTTAACCCATTTTCAAAACAAGACTAGGTTTGGACGTTTCTTATGCGAGTATAAAGAAAATCTTGGGAAAACGTTTATTTTCTTCAATGAAAGACTAAATATGTAAAATTAGATTGATTTGAAATTGTTGTCTGCAATGTCTTTGAATTTGGACCACCCTAGAATTTTGTCGATTGGGAAAGAAATTTTCGTCTGCAATGTCTTTGAATTCGGACCACCCTAAAATTATGTCGTTTGGGAAAGGACTAACCAGATTTTCTTAAAAATAAATCCGGATACCTTTGCCAATGTCCGTTGCCACGAATTTCGCCGATACTGCACGAAGTTTTTGGTATTTTATTTTTTGGTGGAATACCTTAACCCTTTCCCAAACAGCAAAATTTTAGGGTGATGCACTTCAAAAGCTTTTACAAATAACAAAATGAATGTTATTAAAGATATGAGTTGTGTTAATTAAGGCAAAGAAATTATTGAGACAAAAGGAGAAACTGCTAGTTATCAGCAGTTTCTTCTTTTGTTTCAACGTTTTCCAAAACATTTTCTATTAGGGACCTCAAAACCAGGTCTTATTTGGGAAAGGGTTAATCCATTATCACACAAAGACTCTTTTTAACTCTCTACAAGATAATGGCTTTGTAAAACATTGTGGAAAATGAAGAAATTGCTTGTGACAAGCAATTTCTTCATTTCCCAAAATGTTTTCTACCCAGAAACACCAAACAATATAAAATTCCATTCTCTTGAAATTGTCGTGTGCAACATTTTTAAATTTGGACCAGTACAAAATTGTGTTGTTTAGCAATGGGTTAAATATGGATAAGGGTTATTTTCATATCTTTGTTAACAATCTCTTGAATATTCCAGATTGAAATCTGATCCCTTCTTTCCTCATTATTCTGAGAAACAAACAACAATTTCCACATTCCAGAAAATTTCACCCATTTTTATACACCATACTGACATTTTCCCAGTGTCGCTTTTCAACAAAAATCTCGTAACTGCAGCTTGTTTCAAGCTGCAGTTACGATGTTTTCGTTGAAAAGCAGTGCCATACTGAAATATCATGGACAATTAGTTGCAGCAGAGCTTTATTATAGATACGTTTAGTTGAAGATATTCTAACTTTGTCATTTCAATTCCAAACCCTATGTTGTGGGTACTCAATGGAATCGCTTCGATAGGGTAAGGGTGAAATAGATGGGGCGATTCCAATGAGTACCCACAACATAGGTTTTCATAAAAAATAAATGAAGTATTGCATTGTAAAAAGCATTCAATCCCTCTTATCTGTAGCTCTAATAAGGGAACGTTTTTATCGAATTAATCGTGACTTAATTTCGAACAAACAATAGAATTTCTGTAAGTGTTGTTATGAAATCTCGTAACTACGGCTTGAATCAAGCCGCAGTTACGAGATTTCATAACAACGCCGACGATTTATAAAAAAAAGCGGTAAACCCAGTCTATTTTTAGCTCAAAATTCTTTGTTATTGCAGACAACAAAATGGTGCTCCTTATTTCTTTCACAAACAGTGACGAATTTTGACACATCGAAATGATAACGTTTTGAACAACATCAAAGACGGATCTAGGATTTTTTTTCAAGGGGGGGGGGGGGGTCCAAGGGGGGGGGGGGGTTCAAGCCTAAATGATGGCTTAAAATGTGTTAAAAATTAATGTTACGCTAAAGTTATATAGTCATAATTTAATTTTCGGCCAATGCCAGGGGGTCGGGACCCCCCCCCCCCCCCGACCCCTCTAGATCCGCCTTTGAATATTAAGGCAAAAAACAAAAATGCTGATGAACTGCACTCTCTCCTTTTGGAAAATTTCATATGCTATCTCGTTCTCAATTCCCATCTTCACTGGTGGTGAACTCGGCCAAAGCGAGGGACGTTTTTTGCTACAACAAGGTATAGATATTTTGCGTTTAAATGTTAGTTTTAATATTTTTGTTTCTAATGACAATGAATTTGTCTCTAACAGGAAATAGATGGGGTTTACCGTTTTGTATTGACGAACCGCCGGTGTTGTTACAAAATCTCGTATATACGGCTTCGATAAAGCCGTAGTTACGAGATTTTATAACAACATCATCGGAAAACATTGTTCGCGAAAAAGCGTCCCTCGTTTTGGCCGAGTTCACCACCAGTGATCTTTCTCAGCATCCATTTTGTCACATAAATTAGCTTTAAAATGGGAACAGTCATGTCTTAGTCGTTTGGAAAAGGTTAAATCCATCCCCACATAATGACGCCCTTTGACGCCCCGTGAGTCAAAGGCATGAGAAATCATTGTTGGAAATGTGGAAATTGCTTGTAAAAAGCATTCTCTGTATTTTCCACAATATTTGTCACCAAGATAACACCAAACAATGGTAAAATTCCATTTATAAGTACTTGAAATTGTCGTCAGCTTTCCGATTGGGTAACCCTAAAACTGGTTTTGAAGTTTTGAACAATCACGGTGTATAATCACGTGACTCTGAATTTTCGATAATCTTCAATATCTTTTTTAATACTTGACCATTTTGAATTCGGTTTGAAGCAGAGAAGGTAGGGAAATGCCAGGAATAAGCTGGACGTGTTGGATTTTTGAAAAATCAACTGATTAAAAAGTTATTGAAGATACACCAAAATGTTGGTTTATCTTCAATTATTTTTTAATTAGTTGATCTTTCACAAATCTAACACTTTCGTCTAATGCGTGACGTCTGTCCGCCTTCTCTGCTCTAAACCGAATCCAAATCGGTCCCGTATTAACAAAGTTATTGAAGATTTTCTGAAATTGTTACATCACGTGATTATCCGCCGTGAATAGGCTATAACAGAAGCTAGCCGAGTTCCAATCTCCGAGCAGAGTTGTCGTTCGTTTCTCTCACATACATCTCTGCAACGGCCTGGGCGTATGAATGACAAGAATCTTGTCAAACCGAGGAAAACGTGTATTTTTATTGTTTAACTGTTTCATGTGTAACATAATAAAGTAGACAAAGAAATGATGATTCTGGTTACATTTGAAAGGCACTATAACTGATGAAATAACCCATATACATTGGAACTATTTTGTCAAGCCTCCTTACCAATGGCAGGAATTTTGTGCTAAAAATAGACTAGGTTTATTGTTTTGTTTTGATAAATCGTCGGTGTTGTTATTTAATATCGTATCTACGGCTTGAATCAAGTCGTAGGTGCGAGATTTTATAACAACACTTACGAAATACTATTGTTTGTCCGAAATACGTCACGGTTAACTGGATAAAATCGTTCCCTATCAGAATGAAACGTACAGAAAATTTGAATGAATGACATCAATCTAAAAAAATTAAATTATTTTCGTTGGAAAATGATTTCAAATTTTAAGCAACGTGAAGTATGACATATTTTGGACTTTGGAAAAGAAAAATTATTTGTTATTGCCGTTTTGATGTGAAAGAAAGTGATGTAATCTAGCAGATGATGACGCAATACTCTCTGAGGCAACTACAGAGGTGAATGTAATGAATGAACCGTGTGCAAGAGAGTGGCCGATTTCTCGTCGATTTTAATATGGCGCGCGAATAGGGTCTAAAGTCAATATAGCGCTAGACCGATAATTAAAATAGGGGTAGACCCTTAAAAACAGCGGTCTACCCTTATATTTTACCGGTCTACCGATAAAAATATCGGTCTACCCATAAAATAAGGGTAAACCGCTATTCAAAATAACGGTCTAGCGATAAAATTACCGGTAGACCGCTATTTTTATCGGTAGATCCCTATTTTTTTCGATAGCCAATCACAGAGCTTGTATTATACGGTCGTTGATATTCCCGGTGGGTTGAGGATGTAACGAGCCATTTGATTGGCTAATGAGATTTCGAGCAGAAGGGTCAAAATAACTATCGGTCTACCGGTAATTTATCGCTAGACCGTTATTTGAAATAGGGGTCTACCCTTATTTTAAGGGTAGACCGATATTTTTATCGGTAGACCGGTAAAAATATAAGGGTAGACCGCTATTTTTACCGGTCTACCCCTATTTCAATTATCGGTCTAGCGCTATATTGACTTTAGACCCTATTCGCGCGCCATATTTTAAAGTTTTCGAGTTCGGGATTAAATCGGGGAAAGTGGTAGGCTACCGGGGATTTAACGGTCGGACAACTTCGCGATTTAGAGTCAGAATGTTTACGACGTCGCCCGAAAAATCCCGAACACGAGCGAAGCTCTTTATTACGAGTAGACTTTTTAACAATTGTTGAAAAAAAAAAAAAAAAAAAAAAAAAAAAAAAAAAAAAAAAAAAAGAGAGAACAGCACGATGGCTAACCCATGTGACTTTTGGGAGACGTTCACACCGAAAAGTCGTCTGCTTCAAGGTGTGTTTTGTTTACCATCTTATACTCTATGGATCTTTCCTTGTTTTTGTTTGAAGAAACCATGAGATTCGGTCCGGAGTAAGTAAAACCGGGAATTGCCCTCTAAAAGGCGCGTGTGATACACTTTATCACGTCATCACGTCTTAATCCGTAGAGTAGGCCTATAAGCTGAGGAATAAATCAAAACATACTTTTAAGCTGACGATTTTTCGGTGTGAACGTTTCCCAAAGTCATGTAGGCTAGTAACTATGAAAATGGTAGGGCTTCGGTTGAGATAAAAATATCAACATTTTCTTCTTTTCCAACACTCTTTCTAACAGAGATTGTTACGAGGGAAAAAGTCTGAAACATTCGAAGTTGGGGGTTATCAAACAAAATAAGACCTCGTTTTCCCGGATGCGTAATTATTCACAGTGGGAATTTCTATCTTTCCTTCAAAAACACATGCAACCCTTTCTAAAACAAGACCTCGTTTGACATCCTTATTGAAGAAGAAAAAAATTGGGGAAAAAAGAAAAAAAAAAAAAACATTGACTCATTATTGAGATAAAAGAAAGAAATGATGGTAATCAGTCGTTTCTCCTTTTGTTTCATTTTTTGTGTTATTCAGTACTCATATTCTATCTTTATTAACAGCAACTTTATTGTCTGTAGCAGCTTCAAATTTGGAAAAGTGAAACTTCTTACTGTTTGTAAAAGGCTTAACCCTTTCCTAAACGACAAAATTTTAGGGTGATCTTATTCAAAAGTTGCGGCTGACGACAAAAAGGATGACAATAAAGACATGATTTGTGTAAAATATAGCCAAGAAAATATTGAGACAAAAGGAGAAACTGCTGGTTATCAGCAGTTTCTTCTTTTGTATCAATGTTTTCCCAAGCCTATCCCACCAGGGACATCAAAACCAGGTCTTGTTTGGGAAAGGGTTAAACTCAGTAGCGAGGTCTCACTTTCATTCAAAAAAATAAATTTAATTAGATTTATCTGCTCATCTTTCTGCGTGTCTTACACGCGAATATATCAGAGAAAACCGGAAAATGCATGCTGTTTTAAATGTAATCGAATTCCTATCATTTGATTGTATAGCTGAGGATAAATTACTTGACATAGCATCTCAAACTATATGCTAGGGATGCTCTGCCAGGTCATTTATCCTGAGCTATAACATATTAATGGAATTAATCCTTTTCCAAACAGCAAAACAGTTATGGTGCTCATTTTTGAAAGCTTGTGCAGATGGCAAAAATGGGTCTTGATACAGATTGGATTTGTGTATAATATAGCTCAGAAAATATACATTCAAAGTTAAACGAGAATGGGGTTCAAACATAGAAAAGGGGGGGGGGGGCATTTTTTCTAGTACATGTACCGGTATTACACAATTTGACTGCATTCTTGCATGAAAATGAAATAAGCAGGCTACAGAGGGGCGAAGGGTCGTTAGAACACCCCGAACACCCTTTGGATACACCACCATCCAGGCTCGTAGGAATCGAAGGGAGGGGTGGCGGGCGAAAGGGCCCCAATATTAGCCAAAAGTCCCAAATTTTCCCTATTTTACACTGAAAATTTGGGGAAAATCCAATTTAGCTCCCAATATTCTGACAAAGGAGCTTGAGCCCACCCAATATGAAATTGCTTCCTACGGGCCTGACCACTGCTGATTTTCCTTTATAAAAATAATCGACAAATGTTTAGGTGACCCAATTTCTCCATGTTTGCCTGTTTCCATGCTTTATTTTTCATCTGCTTTCAGAAAAAAAAACACTTCCAGATCTCTTATAAAACAAAGAAAATGTGATATTTAACCCAAATATATCACTTTATACATTCATCAAGTGGTATCCTAGAAAATCTCGATGTTAATTTAATTACGGTGTACGAGAAAGTGTAATCCCAAGATTATAGGAGAAAATAAATTCTAATCGAAAAATGTAAATTCTCGAATCCATGGATTTTCATCCTTTCCCAAACAAGACCTGGTTTTGACGCCTCTAATAGAAAAATGCCTGGAAAATCATAGTGGCAAAGGAAAAAAATGCTGATGATCAACATTTTCTCCTGTTGCCTCAATATTTTCTTTGCTCAATTTTACGCAAATCTTGTCTCTAATTAACATTGAAATTGTGATCTTAGAACTGCAGCTTTTACATTGGACCACCTTTAACTTTCGCTGTTTGGGAAAGGGTTAATGAAACTAAATTATGATCGCGGAGGATTTTTGAAAATAGGTCTTATAATAGCTCTTGAAATAAATACGGATCTCGATCAGCCTGTGGATACACTCAGTCCGATTGTGTACAACATACCACAGAAAATATTGAGGCAATAGGAGGAAATGATTGTTGTCAGTATTTTCTTATTTTGTCTCATTCTTTTGTCTCCGTCTTTCCAAAAACCTTTTCTACAAGGAGAGCCCAAAACAACTTCTTGTTTGCAAAAAAAGCTTGTATCTTAATAATTAAATATTATTTATATAAACAGTTTATTCACAATTTCACACAGATGGTTTTCTCCTCCGTGAAAAACTCGATGGAATCTTTGGCACTCTCCCGGCCAGTCCCGGACTCTTTCATTCCACCAAACGGCATATTGAGATCACGTACCATCCAACAATTAGCCCAAACTGTGCCTGCCTGCATATGACAAAATGAATATAATTATTACTATATATGAGCCAGGATTTGGAAAATGTCCCCTATTAATAAATTAAGACTTTTGAACTCAATATGGTTCCAGATCAGCCTGCGTATACACACAGTCTGATCAGGATTCATGTTGTTCTCCAACAGCTTCGTCATGGTCTGTAGCAACCATATAGAGGTAACATCGATCCAAGTCAGACTGCATGTAGGCACAGATTGATCTTGAAACATGGCTGTCTCAAATGCTATAAGGGGCGCTTTTTCCTGATCTCGGCTCATGTATAAATGGAGAGACGATTGAATAAATTTATTCAAATAGACAGACGAATGAAAGAATCTTTCATTCCACAAAAGGGGATATTAAGGTCTCATCCAACAGTTAGCCCATACGGTACCTGCATATGGAAGAATAAATAAGTAAACATATGAGCCAGAATCTGGAAAAATATCACTTATTATGGCTATTGAGTCAAACATGGTTCCAGATCAGCCTGCGTATACACGCAGTCTGACCAGGAACCATTTTGTTCTCTTATAGATTCGTCATGGTCTGTATTAACCATATAGGTGTAACATGGATTCAGGTCAGACTGCACTTAGACACAGCCTGGTCTTGAAACGATGATATAAGGGACGTTTTCCAGAACCCGGTTTATATAATAAATAGATAGGCGGCTGAAAAGATTTATATAAATAGACAGATGATTGAATCTTTCATAACACCGAAGGGCGTGCATGCGCAACAAAACATCCAATAGTTACCCTGTGCTTACCTACAACCATGAATGAATGATTGATAATTCAACCCATTTCCAAACAACGTTGAAATGATGTATATATTCCAGATATAAATAGAAATCATTAAGAATGCGAAACTATGGAAAAATGGAGATTGTGGAAAAAGAAGAAAATCGTTATGATCAGCATTCTATAATTTTGCATAAATATTTACTCTATTATAATATAAACCAATTTCTTCTTTATGATCACCTAGTTTGTCGTCTTCACCAGGTTTCAAATCGGATCATCCTAAGATTTTGCCCTCTGGAAATAGGTTAAATACATTAAAAATAGTGAAAAAAATCACCAGAGAACACCATAACTGCGGCTTAACCCTTTCCCAAACGGCAATTTAGAGGGCAGTTTAATTACAAATGTGTTGCAGACGACAAAATGGGCGTTAATAATGAACAGATATGTGTGAAATAAAGCATGAAAAATATTAAGGCAACAGAGAAAATGCTGATTATCAGCATTTTCTTCTTTTGCCTCAATGTTTTCCCAACACTTTTCAATAAAGGGCGTCAAAACCAGGTCTTGTTTGGGAGAGGCTTAAAACAAGCTGCAGCAATACGAGGTGTTGAACAAAACGATATATTTTAACGATGCAATTTAATCTCATTGGATTGTAGAATGGATTACCGGGAAAAATACTTGGAATTTTTGCAATATCTTTTTCCATGTCATAAAGATAAAAGAATTTTTCTAACCCATATTTCTTATACTGAAAGATAAGTGCCAGTTCAGCAAAATACAAGTACATCGAAAATTGTTAGCCTTTTCCAAAGAAGACCTTTTTTTTATGTCCCTAATAAAATTGGATTGGGAAAACCTTGAAACAAAAGAAGAAACTGCTGATAACCAGCAGTTTCTCCTTTTGTCTCAATATTTTCTGTGCCATATTTTACACAAATCCTATCTTTAATAACATCCATTTTGTTTTTTGTGGCAGTTTTTGAAGTGGATCACCCTAAAATTTTGCCGTTCGGGTTAAAATGGTTTGAAGCAGAGAAGGTGGAACCACATCATAGTTGCTGGGTGTGGTAGCTCTTTTAAACTTACCTGAAAAAAGTTATTGTCAATATGGTCAATAACTAATCAATCAGGCGATTTTTTCATCGATCTAGCACATCTAGCAAACTTCAGATGTTTTTCATCATCTCTTCTTCAAACCGAATTAGTTACCTATTAACAGTTATTGAAGATTTTCTGCAATTGTTGAGTCATGCAATGCTCGTGAAAAACTTATCGTTGGTGGGGAGTCAAAACCTCGTAACTACAGCTTGACAAAGCTGGAGTTACGAGGTTTTGATCCCCCACCGGCGTTATATTCTTCTTTTGGAGGTTCTAAACTTTCTGATTGACAAGCTGGCGTTTTCTTGACGATCTTCATAGAAAAATTTGGAAAACAGTAAAGACATCTAGAAAACGCTGATGGCCAGTATATTCTCCACCCTACTCAATGTTTCAAAACTACGAACTAGTTTTTTCCTGGCCTTTTTATCTTAATTCATGCTTGCATGTGGATAGCATTTCATTTTTTTTCGTTTATATATAAAGAAAAGTTCGATATTTCGCCATCAATCACACGGACAGACACACAGACAAACGGATAAACTTACGTGTAATTTCTGAGACACTTTATGTAGTGTACTAACATTCGTACTCCAAACCGAGGCTGCTAGACCATACCGCACTGAATTGGCACGATCTATCACCTAAATAACAAAAACAAACAAAAAACCCAAACAAAGAAAAACAAACAAACAAACAACAACAATGCATTGTTTAACGTCCCTAACTGGAAATACTTTGAAAATAATAGAGACGAAAGAAGAACATTTTGGTGCAATATATTACCCCAAAAATTACATCGCGACAAATGTGTAGGAAACACCCATTAACAACAATTAACAACAACAATAACAATCGCTAAATGATTCTGGCAAAAAAACGTTCCAATTTCCAAGAAAAGCATTGTGCACTCCAAATTGTTAAATGATCTTTTGGTTGGTCGTCAACATTTTTAAATCAGACTTTTTTTTACGGATTAATCTAACCCAGAAAATTTCCGTCTTTTCTACCATCTATGGATTATCAGCATTTTCTTCTTGAGCTTCAATATTTCCTACTATAAATTGTTCGAAAATTCTATCTTTATTAAAGTCCATTTTGTTGTCTGACCCAGCGTTCAAATTTGAGTAGTTCGAATTGTTTGCCATTTGGGAAAGGTTATACCCATTACTACACAGTGACGCATTTTGACTCATAGACAAGAAAATGCATTGGAAAACATTGTGAAAAATGAAGAAATTGCTTGTGACAAGCAATTTCTTCATTTTCCACAATACCTTCTGATTAAGAATGGATTTTTTTAAAAAGTTCATCAACTTGAAATTGTCGTCTGCAATATCATTAAATTCGGACCAGTCCATAATTTTGCCGTTTGGTAAAAGGACATACCTCGTCTGCTGTATCAAATGGAACAACACAGACAACGGGCCCGAATATTTCCTCCGTCATCAATCTAGAACTATCAGACAGTCCGGTTATAACGGTAGGTCGCATAAAATAACCCTAAAACAAGAGATGTTTGTAAAACATATATGACCACTCAAGAGCCTACCTTTAACAATGGATGCAGTACAACGGTAGTATTTTATCAATTTTAGTGTTCGTCAAAGTTTTTGGACCAATGAAATTGCAGTATATTTGAAAATTTCGGCGCTATATTTCACATAAACGCACTGCCGGTCAGTTATGTCATGAATATACATAGCCACGCCCCCGTTTCCTGTGCAGTTATGAAAAATGATGTAATTTTGGAGAAAATGGTGTAATTTTTGGGAAAATGATGTAATTCCAGTAAGATACGCTCATTCATTGGTTGACGAACACTAAGTCAGATAGAGTCTGTATAGTAGATTCTACGCGACATAAACGTTCAAAGACTCCGCCTTTTGAACGTTTATATCGCATAGAATCTACTATACAGCCTCTATCTATCTAATACATACAATACCCAATGAGCAATAACTCCAAACATGTAAGCAGTAGAGTTTCATTTACATCTATCCACTCATAATTTCATAATTCCCCCCCCCCCCCAACTAAAAATGCCGTCTACAACTGTCTTTAATCTAAACCATCCTATTTTTTTTGTTGTTTGGGAAAGGGTCAACAAGTCTCTATCATTATAAATCACACATCTTGTGTCATTATTCAAAAACTATATCCGGCGTGGACAGATTTCTAGGAAATGAATTCTGAGGTAAAGACACGTCAGTAGTATAGGTAGTGCATTTGAATACGTTTAGGATGAGCGATGAGCCAAAAAATGGGCGTGGTTAATCATTGACCATGACGCAGTGGGCGTGGCTAATCATTGACCATGACGTTAGTAGGCGTGGTTGACCATTGACCCGTTACATCAGAGGTCAGCCACCCCCAAGCCACGCCCATTTCCGGGGAAATTCCCAGTGACGTCGTACCGGAGGTGACATCACGGTGAACCACGCCCGAACCACGCCCATTTTCGGGGTTTTCCAGTCTATTTTTAGTTCTATCAAGAATACCATAGGCTGGCTGACCACTAACGTCAATTCAGGGGACTCAGAGTCGAACCAACGTCATAAGTCGGAGCAACGTTATAGGTCGGAGCAACGTCATAGGTCGGAACAACGTTACGGATCGAAGGGGAGCCACACCCATTTTCGGGTTTTTCCTAGGGATTATTTTCAAGACACACCCATTTTCGGGTTTTCCCCACGGTCTATTTTTAGTTCTATCTAGAACGCCATAGGCCGTTTCACCGCTGACGTCGTATCACGAAGGGATTACTGCTATCAGCATTTTCTTTTGTCTCAATGTTTTCTTCTTTGTTTCAATGTTTTCTTCTTTGTTTCAATGTTTATTGTTTTCTCAATGTTTATTGTTTTCTCTCAATGTTTTCTCACACGTCACGATCAGACTAGATCTCGTTCGGGAAAGGATTATCTAGGTCGGACTAACGACAAATTTTAATCCCCCCAACACCGTGGATGCGCAGTTTTAATCCCTTTTAATCTCCTAAAATGTTATCTTGATCGAGTAATTGATCGAATTAGTCTCCGCAAAGGAACATCCGTTCATTTAAGTAACAATAGAAATATCGGATAATCTTACGGTACTCGGATAATAACCCTTTTGTGTCCGAGTAATTGAATGCTGCGCAACTAAGCAAATCTTAGGATCGATTTAATCGTTTGTTCTATACCACATACCCCTATATCGAAAAACTGCACAATTTCACGCACCTGTCCAAGGTCACTAAATCGCCTATAAAAAGCTGTATATTCATCGTTTAGTCCCGAAATTTAAATTTAAAGTAACGTCTTTCATTTACTTAGAAAACCCAAAATATGTGCTTTTATAAACGCGTATATGTAGAAAACATCATGCTCACGTGTTCGATTAGATCAACGAAGCTGGAGCGTTTTATGTCTTTACATTTTTTGGGAAATATTTCAAGTTCTACTTAATAGAATTTGATAAAACTCCCTTATTTTATTAAGCGACATGACCTGATAATAATTCAAAAAAAGTATAGGTCAACGCACTTATTAGTGAATTGCAGCAGTTTTTATCAGCTACACACGGATAAAATGTCGCAAAACAGTGGTAACTGCATGTACACTTACGACTGTCTTGCTCTAAATAATCCATTTCCATCTTGAGGAAATCAGTTTCGCATAATGAATACACGAAAATTGTAAATTGAAATAACGCGTTATATTATCGAAAATATGATAGCGAAACGTATTGGTACGAAACATTTAATTTACTACAGTAATGACCGAGTATTCCGTAAAGACTGGAGCAATCTCCTTTAATCGATGATATAGTCCTTATTGTCTAAACTGCCTCGAAAACGAGGTCGAATATTAATCGTTTATCTTTTTCGCAGGCTTTAAAATAGATTACTGCCTTCATATCGAGTAAAAGATCGAAATTGCGAAATAACTCAAATAGGGTTTTAAAACCGATCTTACATCGCATATAAAAAAAGTACATCCCGACGCTGAACTATCTAAACGCAAACCATAAACGAGATGATCATTATAGACCTTAATTAACGATGAGCTGTAATGATCGAAGTCATCGCCTATAAAAAGTTCTGTATGGCGATAATGGGCTGTCCAGGTGATTAAAATGAACCTGGTGCTTAATACCTATTATTTCGCTAACAATAGAAGTTCACGGACAATGGAAAGTTAACTCGTTATTGATACAACTATCTAAACATACACCGTAAACAAGATGTCCCTTTTACGCTAACAATAGAAGTTCACGGACAATGGAAAGTTAACTCGTTATTGATACAACTATCTAAACATACACCGTAAACAAGATGTCCCTTTTAACCCTTAATTAAGAGTTCAGACAATGCCTGGGGCGTAATACCTATTATTCCGCTAACAATAGAAGTTCACGGACAATGGAAAGTTAACTCGTTATTGATAAAACTATCTAAACATACACCATAAACAAGATGTCCCTTTTAACCCTTAATAAAGAGTTCAGACAATGCCTGGGCGTAATACCCATTATTCCGCTAACAATAGAAGTTCGCAGACAATGGAAAGTTAACTCGTTATTGATAAAACTATCTAAACATACACCGTAAACAAGATGTCCCTTTTAACCCTTAATTAAGAGTTCGTAAAATTTAGGATTGACGATGTTCTTTTGTTACAATTTAGGATTAATAATGGACATTTCCCGTCATAGAACTGAGATCATCGGAAATTTTCAATAAAATTCAGCGAACACAAAACGAAATAAGGTCAGGATTAGGCGGGACATTTAGAATATGCGGAATTATAGAATCAACCACATTCATTTTGTTAATATAGGGTCTTTATATATTTGCGGACGATTTCACGAAAACAAAGTCAAAAGTGCGTTTTATTAATTTTCAAGGCGCGTAACTCAACGTGCACGAATCCAATAAGGCCGAAAATATCACCGATCTTAGGATCTCGAGCGTTTATACGCAGAGTCTTAATCAACGCGTGTTGATGCGAGAGTGAAAACGAAGAACAACAATTTTGCTCAATCCGAAGGCATTTAACTGAATCAGTTAAGGATATATATATGCGTGTCCGGGATATAACTCTGAACTATACAGGATCTTTATATCAACAGTACTATGACCAAATGTTGTCTCGATCGGTACATATGCGTGTCTGCTAGATTTAAACCGAAAACGGCCAATTTATCGACTTAAGATCAGGTTACTCAGAATAAACAAATTCTGATTGAAAATAGCGCAAATTTAAGATATCTTAAAGTGACATTTTGTCCAAATTGATTGGCAATCTCCGCCAATGGCTGACTGTGAAACAACTGGCGCATCCCATTGATGAGTCAATCGATGAGGCGAGGACCTACTGGAAAACATTAAGACGCATGCGCTAGAATTCAAACTATAAATAGAAATGACTTTTGATTGGTTGAAATTAACCGTTATAGATAGGGAATTTGAATCGCAGGTTCATTCGCGTTTAGATCATTATGACGAACAGACTGAATTCGAGATACTCTCAACACCTAGGGAAGGAGTGTTACCTATTCGATAGTAAATTCGAAGGAAATACATACATTCACATCAGGGAATTAATTTTCAAAGACGGCCAGCCCGTTCCCACTTTAAAAGGAATAACGCTGACGTTATCCAGGTGTAACGAACTGTACTCCCTCCTGAATGAAATCGGATTTCACGTGGATGAATGGAATCGAGATCAGCTGTCAGAGACATTTCGCAAGCATCTAGGGGGAAATTGGTTCGTAAGCGTTAACCCCGGGTTTCCCTGCGTGGATATACGAAAATTTTGGTTACCAGAAGGGGCTTCAGAGGTCTGCGCCACCCGAAAGGGGATATCATTGACATTCCAACAATACGACGAATTGAAAAACGGATTAAGAATGATTCCCTCCGCAGTTCCGGAATTGTACGACGTTCTACCTTGCTACCTACAACCGAATCACGTTAGGGACCAATGCGAGGAGTGCTCGCCCGACACGAAGAAAAAAGTATGACTAATTAGTGTATTGAGCTATATTTTTAAACGCTCCGTTATAGTTTGTGTAACGTTTGTTCGTTATAGAGTTTGTGTAACGTTTGTTCGTTAGAATTTGTGTAACGTTTGTTCGTTAGAGTTTGTATAACGTTTGTTCGTTAGAGTTTGTGTAACGTTTGTTCGTTGTTGTTGTTGTTGTTGTTGTTTGTAAAGTCGTCGTTGTTGTTGTTATCACGTAATAACGTTTTTAATAAAAAGATACGTATATGTAATTTCGTCTTCATTTTATATTTCTACGTGAACGAGTACACACCATGTATATAACCAATACCGTATACACTGCCTCGCTGAACTGCGACATCGATTTAAGAGAGTTATGCTCTCAGTTGGTCAACGTGAGATACGATCCTAAAACGTTTAACGGTCTTATATGGCAACATCGTCGTATCGGAGGAAATTGTCTGGTATTTAGAAACGGAAAACTCAATTCCAACGGAATGTCGCGTTCATTCCAAGATGGCCGTCGAAGAATAAGACGCTACGCGAGAGTTCTACAGAAACTAGGTTATCCCGTTAAATTAACGTCGGTGAAAATGATTACGTCGTCAGCATTTCACACCTTGTCGACGCCCTTGAATATCCCCGAACTATGTCGAACGTTTAAATTAACGTACGAACCCGAAATTTTTCCGGTAGTTACGTTGAGAAAAGATAACGTTCACTTTTCCTGTTATCATAATGGAAAGGTTATTATCACCGGAATCAAATCTTCCTTAGACGTCGAGGCGACGGTATACCCGACCCTTATTGAATTGGAATTGTTTACGTTATAAAAGGAAATTTCATTGTATGTGCTGAATATTACGTTGTATTTTTGAATAAAAATGTCCAAAACTATTATTAGTTTTCATCTTTTGTATACATATATTTACAATGATACTGTTATTCGTTTTTGAAAGATAAACGAATACGTCTATATCCTTGTTGTAACAGATAAATTGTTTCTCCTAAATCGTGATATAATACGAAATATTTGACATTTTCTCTAAACGGACCCTTCACTACCGAGCACGTTGAAATTAATCAAGCTCGTCAAAATTGGCTTATTGTTAAGAGAGAAAATTATAAACGTAAAACGTTTACTCACGAACGGCGCGCGACGGACACAACACCATCATAATGACTCAATGACTTTCAGAATTATGAAAGTGATCGAGAAAACTTGATACCAGTAAAATTTGCATTCCGGATTCATATCAAGGAAAAGTTTATAACAGCCCCTAATTGAAATGAATACAATATCAGCATTTTCTCCTTTTCTCTCAATGTTTCCCAAACGTATTCTTGACGAGGACGTCAAAATTAGTCAATACTTAATTAGTCAATTTCTTCTTTTCTCTCAATGCTTTCCCCAATGTTAAGGAAGACGTCAAAATCAGTCAATACAATATCAGCATTTTCTCCTTTTCTCTCAATGTTTCCCAAACGTTTTCTTGACGAGGACGTCAAAATTAGTCAATACTTTATTAGTCAATTTCTTCTTTTCTCTCAATATTTTCTGTGTCATATTCTGATGAAGACGTCAAAATCAGTCAATACAATATCAGCATTTTCTCTTTTTTCTCTTTATGTTTTCACGAACATTAAATTACGGAGGCGTCATAATCAGTCAAAACATTATTAGCAACTTCTCTTTTTCTCTCAATGTTTTCACATACTATTTCATATGCTGACCCGCTCGCTCTGTGCAAGGGAATATTATTTGGAATCAAGATTCGATGACGAAAAGGCATACATATGCTACTTACATCAGTATATCGGAAAATTGTTGTAAATAACATACATCATGCTCTTTTGATTTCAAGGATGAATAAGACTAAAACGGATTCATTTTATGTTCTTTTCTTTTCTTTTCAAACTACATGAGAAGCATAAAACAAGAGACATAAAACAAAAGAAGTGTAAAAAATCAAAGGACTGAAGTGATGAAAGTTGACATAAAGACTATGTCTATGTAATGATTATCATAAAACCTACCAAAGGCCTGGTCATATACACCATTCCGCGTCCGCATAAAGCCCAGAGGCCGTCTAAAACAAGCGGAGACGTGTAGTAATAATTTGGACGCGAAGTGGACGCGGAATCGCATGTGACCAAGCCTTATGAGATTGAGTGGTTGACATTCTCATAGCAAAACAGTTTCTTTGATCAATACATTTCATACATATATATATAGTAACAGTATGTACATCACGTACAATTTGTGAATAATATGGTACAGAAAACATTAAGGTAAAAGGAGAAAATGCTGATGATCAACAATTTCTCCTTTTGTCTCATTGTTTTTCAAAACCTGCCCTACATGTAACGTGAAAAAACGTGTCGTGCTTGTGAAAGGGTTAAAATGCATGATTATCTATATATGTAATGTTCAGTATAAATCTTACTTTGTTTGACCCGAAGTCTATAAACGAACCATCATAATGCTATAAACCACCTTTGTAGTTCATTTTTAACAGACCTGGGAATGACATTGGGCCTTTAAATAAATACGGTAAAGTAATGAAGCTAGTACATTTTTACAGTCGTTTCAACCCGAAATCACAGCGAGATAAGTAGAATATTTTTTCAAATTTATTCGACTCTATTAGCTTCAGATTAATCAATCGAAAGTATCATTCAGATAATATTCCAACATTTATTCAGTTACACCGAAGCTGTTCAATGCTTTTATCAAGATCCTAAATTGATTCGATAATGATCCACTGGTACATTGGGGCTTTGGAATTGTTTGTCAATTCGATACAAATACATAGTGATATATTAAGGTATCCAACCCCTCATTAGCACCAAAGAGCCAGAGGCGAAACTTGATTTGAAAGTGCCGGTAATTCCTAAACTGTGTTACATTTCCACTCCAAATACAAACATAAGCATTTTGTACGGTTTAGAATTTAAAATCAATGCATACTTATGGAAATATTTGAAAAAAATGTTCAAAATTACCTCCCTTGCATATAAATATAGAGAAAAATAAAT
The DNA here is from genome assembly GCA_963680895.1 of Fragum sueziense. Classification (NCBI taxonomy): domain Eukaryota; kingdom Metazoa; phylum Mollusca; class Bivalvia; order Cardiida; family Cardiidae; genus Fragum; species Fragum sueziense. The sequence continues at coordinate 2,524 of CAVMGG010000890.1, read as the reverse complement.
TTTTCAATAAATTTCTTCTTGAAGCATAATCTTGAAATCCGGCACGGTGAATCAACTTATGCGAAGTTTATTAACAAATGCGTGTAATTTTATGCATTTCGTACGGCTAGAAATGGTGCTTTTAACGAGAGGCTGTAAACCTTAACGGAACACAAATGATACTCGATATGTTATCAAACCGAGTTATTTGCTGGCAAGTTCATTTAGATTCAAATGTAATGCCAATAGCACGAATATATTAAAGAAATACGTTTTCCTTCTTTCTCACAACCGATGTGTCTAATTAATGTTTTTTGTCAAAATTCGGGATAACAGGAAGAATAACGGGAATTTAATTACATCTTTAAGAAAAAATCATGCAGATCGATAAGGATAGCGTCGAAATAAACTTATTGTATCGAGTCAACTTTATACAACTCCTAATGAGTAATATTCATAAAGCCTTCTACTTAAGGTCCTTGGACTCTAATTGGAACAAACACTTCGAGCATATAGGTCTCTATGAAAGTTGGATATGTTGTAGACATGGGTTAATAGAAATATTTTACCATCTTACTTTTTATACATCGCCGAAGACGGTCGTATATTGGCGTCTTCTTCTCCGTCCGTCCGTTCATCCGTCCGTACGTACGTACGTACATCCACTTTTCTTGTGAGCTCAACTCATCCTAAGTTTCTGGCTGGAATTGTTTTTAAACTTGGTCAATGTTATCACCTCAATTGGTAGATGCGCTTGAAGGGAGGTTTTTATGGTTCATTGATTTTTGCGTGAGTTACGCCCCCTTAAAACTTAGTCTCTGGGGCGGCGTATATTGTGACCAGGGCATTTTTGTTTTAAAATTTGTGAATCCAATAGGAGATAATTGCTTTACAGTTTGCATTGAAGTCAACGAAAAAATATCTAGAAAATATCTACTCTATCAGTATTTTCAAAATGAGACAAGTTTCCAAAACAAATTAAATGGTAGAAAGCTATCAAATCCTATTTCTCTCATTGACATACAATAAAATTGTATGTTTACTATCCGCATTTTCTTTTTGAAAATTGACTTTTTGTGAATCAGGGGAATATAATTAAGAGAAAATTTATATCATAGGAGTGGGGGAAATAACACATTATTGAAAAGTCAGGAACATTTACTTATCATACATCACTCACATCATGATATATGTCAATTACAGTTTTGTCATATATATATATATAATTGGTATTTGATATCAAACGCTATAAAATATACATATTATGTAGCTAAAATTCGATAAAATTACAACCAGTACAGTTCCAGAATCTTAAAAATTGAGTTATCCGCTTCAAAGATGCGCTTGAATAATTCATTGTGTGGCGAACAAAGTATCTTATAGGCGAAGTACCTTCCACATTAAACGTTAATATAATGTTACATGTATACCGAAAACCCTTGACCGCTTAAATTTAATTGATTTTGATATATTGAAAGAATCCTTATTACGATAATAACAAAACTCGACGTAAACAATGACAAAGTCTGACGTCCATAATGACAAAGTTGGACAGAAAAAATGACAAAGTCTGGTTTGTTCAATAACGGAGTTGGTTTCATAACAATACAAAGTCTGATTGAATTTTCCTACTGTATTTCTATATAGAATGACAAAGTCTACTCGGTTTGTAGACAAAGTCTGTTTTATTCAACGTCAAAGTCTGCGTAAAAATGTACAAAGTAGATAAACAAAATTAGCAAAACCGGTCCAGAAAAATGACAAAGTCTGCCGGATAACAAAAAAAGTGTAGGTTGTATATCCACAGTGGGTTACTTCGCGCACTAATCGGATGCGTATAGCTCCGTTGACAAATACTAAGGCCACATCCCTTGAAATTAAGACAATTTCATCTTTTGTCTCTATGTTTTAAAAAAAGTATGGGAAATTTGAAGGTCCGTATTATTTTACAACAATAGCATTTTCTTCTTTTGTGTAATGTTCAAATAATTATTTTGGCGAAAATAACAAAACTCGACGCGAAAATAACAAAACTCGACGTAAAAAATGACAAAGTCTGACGTCCAAAATGACAAAGTTGGACAGAAAAAATGACAAAGTCTGTTTTGTTCAATAACGGAGTTGGTTTCATAACAAAACAAAGTCTGATCGAATTTTCCTACTGTATTTCTATATAGAATGACAAAGTCTACTTGGTTTGCGGACAAAGTCTGTTTTGTTCAACGTCAAAGTCTGTGTAAAAAATATACACAGTAGATAAACCAAATTGACAAAATTGGTCCAGAAAAATGACAAATTCTGCCGGATAATAAAAAAAAGTGTAGGTTGTATATCCACAGTGGGTTACTTCGCGCACTAATCGGATGCGTATAGCTCCGTTGACAAATACTAAGGCCACATCCCTTGAAATTAAGACAATTTCATCTTTTGTCTCTATGTTTTAAAAAAAGTATGGGAAATTTGAAGGTCCGTATTATTTTACAACAATAGCATTTTCTTCTTTTGTGTTATGTTCAAATAATTATTTTGGCGAAAATAACAAAAC